>NNCF01129515.1:212158-257202 GCA_002313205.1 Laupala kohalensis
ATTATATTATACATTGTAATTTATTTAAATTTGATAATTAATATATTTTATTTCCAACTACGTTTTTCATCAATTTTGCGCAGATTAGTATTTTTAACTGTTATTGGGTAATGCTTTTATTTGGACCTACGTGGACGTACATCCTTACTTATTCCCGTCTGGTAAGGATGATAGTGCACTGTAGCATATAAAATTAACTCTGTTATCACTCACAAACATGTGCGTTTTAACGCGGAAAGCGAACACACAGCACACAAAGCGTGCAACGCTCTCATCCATACCACCACATCCGTGGGTTAGTAATGTTTGTTAATTCTGGTTAGACATTCAATTGTAATGAATAAAGTATTTTCTCTGTTTTGTTATTGACACTTCGTCGCATTTTCAAAGATACCAGTTAATTAGAAGAAAATGATCAAGGACATTGCTGATAATCGTTAATAAAATTGAACTTATGAAGCTGTTGATATTAGTGTACTAGTTCATCTGCGATGTTTGCGCTTCGTAATCTAACACCAGAAAGTAAATTTGTTCAAACTCAGTCCATCGTGTACTTAACTAAACTTGTAAATTGAAAGAGAAAATATGTGCACACGAGCGGAAATAAATATAAACAGCAAAGTGTGTCTTAGCGAAGAAGATGAGTAATGTGGTATACGTAACGTTAAAGGCACTAAAATTGTGAATGAATTCGATGGTGAAATTATGTAGGAAATACTCGTGTCAGGGATATTGTTACTGCAAATAGAGATTTAGGAGTAATGTCCTTCCTCGAACATATGTTTTAATTCATATTACGGACTCACGAACGTCGGTCAAAATCACGAAGGTCGGTTACAATGGAATTATAACTGTAAAACATTAAAATATGCTTAGCTATTACGATGGATCCGCCGTTAATTACTCTATTTTAATAGAATACAACGTATTTTAGACAATACCGTGCGGCTACTATTGATATTTTCTGCTTGGATGACGGCATCTAAAAAATGACGTTGCCTCAAATTCGATCGTTTTTCATTCTTTTCAAAAATGTTTGAGACTGCGCTTTTGTTAAATGTATAAGGGCACATCTGGGGTCAGTAAACGTTAATTGCCCAATAGGGTAATTGCTCTATGCGGGACCTTTTTACGTTTCGTTTTTAATGTCCATATAAGCGGTTTCACATTCGAGAAAAAAAATGGATCATAAGTTTGGATTAAATATTGTTTTCGTTTAGTATTGATTAATCATGTACCAATTATTTTAATAACAAAAAATGTGTGATGTACTTTAATTGTTATTTCGTTGCAAGCTCATTGAGTTACTTTTTATTTTCACTTGACTATTAATCAAGTCTTGATTTACTGTGCGAGTTCGTTTGTCCTTTCATATGTGCTTATTCCCTATGTTGCTTACGACTTACAATTAGACAATTGAAAACATTTGGTATTCTTGGACGTGTTAAAGTGGATTTACGGGGGAAGTCATCTTTCGCATGTGTTTTCCCACTCATAATGCAATGGTCATGACTTATCTTATTACGTGAAATTACCAATACTGCTACGTGAAAACGGACTATTTTTGGCCTGAGTCCTGAGTAAATGTTGAATAAGAGGAAGAATGAATGTTTTGCAAGGAATTATAGCACGCGATGAATTCAGTCCAACAATAAGTGAACATAATTCTACGTCAACATATTAACGTCCATTATGTAATCTAATTAAATAAATAGTTAAAAACTTACGACAAAAATAAAAATATTATTCGTCCAAAAAAAGTCATTAGTTTTAAACTATTTATTTAATAAGTTAACTTGTGCATTTAATAAATTTCAACAATAATATAATAAAAAAAACAAAGTTTATGCCGAAGGATATATTCGTGTCCCAGCAACTCATCTCTCCTTTGTAACTCCTTCGTCTCACACAGAAATCTCTTAGATTGCGGTAAACCTCACCTCCAGGTAACAGATTAATTATGTTATGTTGAATGAAAATGGGAGACGGGACCGAGATTCGAACTCGGGACCGTGAGCTTAGCGTGCTCATGCGCTTACCGACTGCGCCATCCCGTTTGCCTCCCGTCCCCGTCTTCCATTTTCATTCAACTTGCGAGACCCAAAGACCTCTGAGGTGGTCTCGTAGAATACGTTCCTCACCGCAATCTAAGAGGTTTCTATGTGTTTGTGAACCAGAATTGGAAAATACTACCCAAAAACAAAGTACTTCCTAAGGGAGTCACCTCATATGAGTAGCGTAGTCTCTACGAGACCACCTCAGAGGTCTTTGGGTCTCGCAAGTTGAATGAAAATGGAAGACGGGGACGGGAGGCGAACGGGATGGCGCAGTCGGTAAGCGCATGAGCACGCTAAGCTCACGGTCCCGAGTTCGAATCTCGGTCCCGTCTCCCATTTTCATTCAACATAACATAATTAATCCTTCGTCTAAATTATATGAGGTGGAAGAGCGGGTCTGCTGGCCTGAACTCGCCCCATAAAATAATGACTAAGTATATTCCTGAAAGAAAAAGTTCAGAATACATCACTTTCAGGAAGTGCATCGCAATGATGCAAACCGAGAATCATGAGGATTTTATTTCTTTCTATAGCAAGTTGTTGATTGAGTGCTAAATATCATAGCCTTCCCCGGCTTACCCCTTTCCCTTCGTGTGCAACGGTGTCGTGCATGCGCATCACCATCCTTCCGTTTTATTCTGGCACGGTGCGCAGAATCTCTGCAAGGAACAGTGATTAACGCTTGTTAATTAAAGTGCCATTTACGAAATGACTAAAAAGGTGATCCCCTTCGCCCTGCTACATCCCTTTCTCTCTCTCCTCCCCTTGGCGCGTCGCTCCGCTGTGAACCTCCTCCACCGTCCCCCTTTCTCAATTAGAAGTGGGAGGGGGGAGCTCAATGCGCGTATGCGCCGAAGGGAGTGAACGAAATCGGTGTCTTCGCTTCAAGGACGAGGGACGATAGTCGTTTTTGCTTTTTTATTTTCTTATAACACTCCAAACGACCATCACGATTGAGTTATAAAGCGATTCTTTACGCAACCTAAGAGATATTGTTCTGTATTCATTCATAAGTATCTTTAGGGTTTGAATTGTTCACTGTGTTTGCTTCTATTGAATGACTGTTGACTAGGTTCTGAAAATAATAATCACTTAGAAGTAACGGTATTTCTCAGTAGCACTTACTTAAATTTTTGAGTATATAGAAAAGAAAATACTATTGAATTTATCGTTTGTAGATATTTAATATTATTTTAGCTCTACCCATGTGATTTATTCGGAAATTGAAGAAAACTAACGTTATTTTATGATGCATTAATTGTGTATTGTCCGCTATCTAGACCCGAAAATATTATTTTGTTGCCATAAAATTTAAAGATTTTATAGGGAGCTATTAGCGCATTATAATTTAACTTTTATTAACCAGATAACTTCCGACAACGATCCAATCGTCGATTTGCATTCCTGCAGGGGTAAACCAAGTTACCTGTGCCCAGGACTGGTGCACTTACATCTCTTATATGCTTGTTACTTATACTAAAAATTTACATACTAAATAACTGACTGTTGCTGATAATATTTAAATATAGCTAATGATTAGAAAATCATATGATGAGCACTCTACTTGTACATTTAGACATTTTATATAAACCATTTTTAAATTTATTTTTTGTAGATCTTTTTGTGCGATCTAATTTTTCAGATAATTTCGTTATAGATTGAAAAGTTTAATTACATTGAAATAATTACTTTTTGTGCTTATAGCTTTTGGCATTTTTGGTATCTGCATGCTTTATTTCATTGTTCTACTTCTTGAATTTACATAGCTGTAACTAAGGGTACTACAATCATAAATTATGATTCGTGAGCAAATAGTTGTCTTATTCTTCGTAGAATCTCTTTGTTTAATTTATTTTTCTTAATATAATTTTCAACAATCTACTTCGTATGTTTTCCAAGAGTATTAATACATTTCTATGTGCTCCACCCCATGCAATTATTCCATAACTAATAATGATGCGAAAAAAACATTATCGTTTTTAAAGTTTCTGCTCGCATAAATTTGACTGGTTTGTTTTTTTATAATGAAGATGATATACTTATTCCGTTTTAAAGTGTAATCCAAGGTATTTCGTATGTTCGACTCTCTTTGTTTTATCTTCACTTATTACTATTTCAAAATTCGTGGAAACACTGTCCCTATAATTTCCGAATGTAATAAATAATGTCAGTATTTAAGGACAATTTATTTAGTGCCAACCATTCATTTATCTCTTCTAGATACTTATTCATTTTCATTTTGACATCATCCCTCGATTCACTTCCAGCTATCATTTATTTATTTTACGGCTTTTGGCGAGGTTCAGGCCATGAGGTCTGCTCTTGGACTTGGACGAGGGAATGGGGAAAGGGAGATGGTGGGTTGCTGCGGAACTGGTACCGAACCGACATTTGTCTGGTTTCATATTCAGCATTAAACAGTGTAAAAAGGACATCAGAATAGTTATGAATAGTATATGATAATGAGCATGACGTATCTCGCGTACAATCCCTACGAATATTTTTTGTAGCCAGGGTGCATAGATTGATATGGTGGCTATACTTTCATAGCTACACGTAGTAGATGACGTCAAGGTAGACAATTTGCCAATATGAAATATAGAAAAACGGACATTTTAAACCTATTTTCGTTTGCCCAATTACTCTGATAGATTATGAAATAGTATATATGTATCTGGAGGCTTTAATTGTGCTCATCGTTCGATCAAAAGAACCTTCAAAATCCTTGGAATTATTCACTAATTTCTAAAATAAAATAGTTTTCTTTAGAAGCAATGATGTGAACTACTATTCTTTGCGTGTGTTCTGAATATTTTGTAGACAGTGTCAACATATGAACATCTCTCTATCTACCTTGATATCATCACGATTGCTCGATATCGTTTGAGACCACTTTTCTATTCTATTCTAACTTATGCCATCATGGTCAGGCGCGTCGACTCTCGTACATTCTATCCAAATATATGAGTCAAGCAGCGTCTTATCTTGATGTAATTTTTAAATTATCTCGGAAAGGAACGTTGATGAACGTTGTTATCTCGGAAAGGAAACCCCAAACACACCTTTTAATTAATTATGTTATGTTGAATGAAAATGGGAGACGGGACCGAGGTTCGAACCCGGGATTTTGAGCTCAGCGCGCTCATGCGCTTACCGACTGCGCCATCCCGTTCGCCTCTTGGGCCCGTCTTTCATCCTCATTCAAATTAATCTCTTACCTGGCGGTGAGGTTCACCGCAATCTAAGAGACGCCTTTTAATGCTGTAATGTACGATACTTCATTTACGTGATTTACTGCGTCCGGTTACACAGAAAAGAAACGAAAAATCTAGAGGACATGAGTGTGTTAATGTATATGATGATTGCCGCCGCATCAAGTACATGAAAGAATTAAATTAAAAACAAATTAAGAATTAAAAACATAATGTAAAGGCAGTACTAAAATCGATTTTGAAAATACGGAATATAATATTTAACAGTTAATCACCGAAGCAACAATTCACTTGGTCTTGAATCTGCCTGCGAATCGTATTTGGAGACAAGTGTTAATCAATGGAAAGTGGTGTGACTGATTGCAAGTAATATTAATCATATTACAAAACAATATAAAATAAATGAATTATCTCCGCAAGCCATAAAACGTGGTAACGACCTCAAAATATATTTTGTAAATTCTGAAATTCTTATACGAGTATAAGTCATATTTTATGACAAAACAAAGTGGGTGGATGTTCCTTGCGAACTTCAATAGTTGATTATTTAAGAATCATTCTAATAAAGAAATTCTCTACAATAGCTCTATATTATAGTAATAGTTTGTTGCCATCACAGTATTCGGCCACGCGATTTCTGTTCAGCGAAGTTACTGCAATTTCATTACTCGGGATTCTTCGACTCCACACCGGCGGTATCTCAGACACGCCCTCTCACCTAGAGCTTTCTCTCTCTCTCCGTCGATGCGCACGTGTACGCTTCACCACCCTCGCCAACATCCTATGGAACGAACATTCCTGTCTCGCAGCGCTGGGATTACACTTGACGCGATTACGTTGGTATTCAAGGGAGAACTTCTAGTGGGTTGTTAGTGGAGGACCATGCACAAATGCATGCGAATATCTTGAAGATTAATAATATGAATAATGCTCCTAAGAAACATACCAATACTCCTTTTGTAGAGAGGGATCCCCAGAGAACCCCTGCCAGATGGCCCGTTTCTTAACCTCGTCGAGACTTACGTTGCGCATCGAACAAACAATAGTGTTAACTACATGTGAACGATTTGTTTTCTTTGGCGGTTCACTGACGAAAGAAAATGCTTCATGTTCAAGCGTGTAAAGAAAAGCTATTAGCTTGTCTCCTTTAAGAGTCAGTTCTTTCTATAAATGCTTATTTAGATGTGAATTCAGTTTTCCGACCCCTTCTTATTCAAGGGTACTGAACAACCATTAAGAATTTCGCTTTGTTTAGCATGAAATAATTGTGAATGAGAGACATTACAGTCCAAGAGTGCGTCATTCTAATTTTTAAACTTATTTTATATTAACCTAAAGAATCTTAAATTTGTTTGCCTTGCTTTTTATAATCCATACTATATTTCGTAAAGTGCAAATCTTATCATAGTTAATCATTGTATGATACATTGGTTCAAAGTAGAGAGCCCTCGCGAATGAACTAGAAGTAAGTACTTTTTTGAAATCCTCTAACCCAATGAAAATATTTGTATAGAGTACTTAATTGGTTTGGTCACCTGGAGTTTTAGATTAGTGTTCTCTGTTTACTTGAAGATTAGTGTATGGGATTACAAAAGTTATTAATTATTGTGGTCAATGATGTTGGGAGATATATTATATGTACACAGAATATCTGATACTTCGAAGTCCGAGTGCATAAATCGTGTAAAGTTCCTAGCTTGAACTTAATTATCCGGTAATTAACACGCTGGTGGCAGTCCGACCGCAACCGTCTATGAAGCACACGACGTAGACGACGATGTACAGCAATGGTCGTTTTCTTCGGGTAATTAGGCTAAGAAAATACGAGAAAACACTGGATTAACTAATAATAGTTACGAGAATGTATAAATATTTATATTTCTAACGTATTTGATGGAGTTGAGTTTTAGATGTTGATGTTTTTTTTCTGATAAAAGGTCACTTTTGTAGAGACAATTTAGGTGTACTATGGCAGTTGTTTGATATGAATATTAAATTTGTTTATCTACCTTTTGATTTTTACGATGTTATTTCAGTAATTCTTTCGAGGTAAGGTACAATTCTTTTTGACTATGTGTGAATTATTAAGTTTTATTTTGCACGTAACATTTTTTTATCATACATATGTAGTATACAAAATGTATCTTTGTCTTTCGCAAACTATTTCTATTTTTAATAAAAAGCGTAATTTATAAAATTCCAACTATTATTTATTATCGAACCATTGGTATTTTTGTTCTCCAATGAGTAGTCTATCTATATTATTGGACATTATAAGTGCATCTTCCATTATACGGGGGTTCCGCACCGTGCACCATCTTCGACATGCAACAATGCTCCGTATTTTGGTTCTTGTAAACGAAGATGTGTCTCTCCATCGTGAATGACAGTGATGCCATTCGGGAAAAGATACCGTTTGTTTGGATATTGTTTTGCTGCAACTTAACCTGGTACAAATTGAAAGATGATTTTGAATTTACCACTGTGATCTCACCAGAACCCTTCCCCACCCTAGTCTCGAGCAAAGCACCCATGTCCTGCACCTAACCTTGGCGAGGAGGGGGGATAGGCGTGCTGCATCCATCCCTCCATCGCTGCATGCGTTGCTCCCTGCTAAGCGCGCGTGAATCACTGCCAATAGTGTCCGACGCCCCTCTACTCCCGACACCAGAGGACCGAGGCTCACAAGCGAGACAGACATTGGGAAAGGGGGTGATGCAGTCCCTATAGCGTTGGCGCTAGTCGGTCGTTCCATTTATGGAGAAGAAAATGAGGGTCATGGACATAATGAATATATTACCAATAGTGCGAATAGGAAGAATATTATTTATAAAATATCAACTATCCAGCTCGACTTCATTGTGAACATTATTGGAAATGTTTTGTAAATTTAGATTTTTTCATGTTATTTTTGTAAATGTAATCTGACTAGATCAAATTTTTCATGATGTCAAAAGTGAGCCGGTTGTTAGGAAAACATGGTTTAGAAAAGACATGGAACTTGTCGTAGCTTTTGCCGTAACAAATTCCTTTGTTGTAGATATTGGTCGCGGAGTACCACAATAATTTCATTTGCTTCTGAAAGTGAAGTTGCTTCTAAACTCCATAAATTTTTATTCTGATATTAGGTCACAATGTATCAATTCACAATGTTGTCTCCGATGCTTCCTATGCTGTGATATACTTCAATTTTATATTATAATATTCATAAAATGTATCGGCAATGAAATTAAATAAAACATACACCGACTCCGCCAATTTCGCGTCAGAGCACATTGTAAGATTGATTTCTCGCCTTAAACATTGTGATATGCGTTCAAACCTTGACCTTACTAATTCTGACAATTTGAGGCAATGTTAGATCCTTTTTATAAGGACTTGAACATAGACTTGTCGAGTCCAGTCAATTACATAAGCTATTATCCATAATAAATGATGTCGCTCTACGACAAGACCTAAATGTGTACCACGAGGAATGAAAGATTTTCTCATTCTTGTCCAAGATTTATTTGTATTTTCTCAATATTATTTATTTTATTCCAAAATATATAGCTCATTTTTTACAATGAGTGTATGAAAGTCCAACCTTCAGAAGAAAATGATAAGCGCAGTAATAATGATTGAAAATCTCCAATTTGATGTAATAGTAATGTATGTTATGTTTGTTATGTATTTCCGTGCGACTGACGAGCGAATACTATACATAAAGTGTTCAAGGAGTGAAGATGGTCGATATTCGAACTTTCACCTGAAAGAAAAATACCGAACGGAAAAGAAATGTCAAAAAACTTAATTTTAATTCGAATTACGTTTACCAGGAGTAACAAAACGATGTATAATATACGGATATGGGGAGGGATTCATGTAAGAACCAAAATAAGAATGAACCGAGAAATACCAAGGTTATTGAGAGCGTATACATGGTGTTTTATCTTCCTTTCATATTTTATTGATTTTATATGTGAAAGATTTTCATATATAGTTAAAAAGGGATCTCCAACATTCGTGGTGCCTGACACCCCTGGAGGATGTGGCAGGAATGAAATGAGGCGCGGAGGCCGTCAGCCCAGCGGGTGCTTTCCTGCCTCCTCTCTGGTCGGTGGTTGTGGTGGCAGCGATGTTGTGGATTCTGTGGGCGAACCAGCAGTCGCGCACGCGACGCTAAGGCCCTCCGTGGTGGGTGAGTGGGAGGGAGAGAGGGAGGGAGGAAGGACAAAAAACGCGTGGGTTTGGAGAAGGGGTGCGTAGCGCGGGAGCAGTCACCCGCGGCGCGGCGGCGGTAACGCCAGCAGGCCACAGAGATGACAACGCTGACGCTGTTGCTGCTACTCTTTCTTGACAATACTTAAGTAATGTGTCACATTGGTGTCTATAACTATGAATAACATTTTAACATATCCAGAAAGAAAAACGTTGATATAGGAAACATTCTAAATTTCATTGAGACAGATTGTACGTCAATGATTCATGTTTTTTTACGGTTTCAGTTTAAACACTAACAACGAGACCAGGATCGTCCGCCTCCGATTTCAATGGCTTTATAAATGTTTTACACTTTATGTAATTTGTATTAACGACCTTTTTAAGTAGATAATGTGTATGTAATTAATTCTTCTTACTTCACACAATGTTTCAATCAATATTTTAATCTCCAAGTATTGTTTAGTATTATAGCGTGTTATTTTTGTAACGTTTTATAGTTGTGTTTGATTTGTTAGATGATTGGGAATTGCTGTGTGAATTAACTGAGAAAAAATCCATTTCTCTTTTGGCTACAGCCTACGGTGTCTCAATGATTTCGTGTCGTGCTTGTATTATTATTAATAGGAATTTACGAACATTCACTTTCAACTGAATTCTTATCGTTCTCTAAATATTAGCGACGTTTTTATTGAGTTATGTGTTCTTAATTTTAGATTCGTTGTTTCTGAAATATATTTGTGACGTAGGTCACAAAAGGGACCCGTCCGTATATAGTTGAAAATGTTTTATAATCGAGTTGTGCGAATGTATTTTAATGGTCATATCTCGCTTTTCCGTCAGTAAAAAGAGCAGTGGGAGAAGGAAAGTAAAACTACCTTACATTCTGCGACATGTTGAAGGCCGCATTATAGCGCACGAGACTTTTTTCGCACGCCCCACTCTTTAAGTAAGCAGCACGTGTTTGATTAACGTGTGTTTTACGGCAGGATGCGATAAAGCCCAGTGCATATCCGACCACGCAATCAAGTACCGGCGACCTGACGTCTCCCCCCTCCCCTCCTGGTTTTCCCTTCGTAACATGACTTGCAGAACTGGTTGCACCGAAGGTAGAAGTATGTCTGTTCATAATACATAATAGAGTAGTTTTAAGAATTGAAATGCCCGAAAGGTTATGATGTGTGAAGTAAAAATAGAAGAGTTAATGATATTTTAATAGGATTCTATGATAATGTTACCTAAAATTTCATGTGTTTCTTACTAGCATTGTAAATTTTTGCGTATTGATACAAAGTCTGATACGTGGATATTAATAAAAGCGAAAATAACAAAATACTAAATATGGTTCAAATGGGGAAACAGACACGTCCACTTATGTTTTCATAAATATATTATTCGCGTCAGAATCAAATCGAGGCCGTCTTTCGATGGCAAGCTCCTGTATATCTTTTTGTTTTCCAATTTTTAAGGATATTATTCGGTTATTTATTTTTTCTTACGTGAGGTTATTTCTTCCACCGAATCGCGAAGAAAAGGTTTTTTTTGAAGGATACAAGTTGAGTTGTCTGAAGGTACCGAATATCATTTCTCGAGGAGTTGCCAAAGTTCTATATAATTCCCTGCCCAAGAATATAAAAGATATGAAATTGAATCTCTTCAAATCCGCAGTTAAAAACTACCTCCTGCACCAGTGCTTCTACACTGTAAAAGAATTTATTGATTTTAACAAAAGTTAAATTCGTCTTGTACTTTATCAAGTCATTGCTGTAGTACTTTTAAAATAACATATAACAATTTCAAAAACTATTTTCTTGCATGATTGTGGTGTCTCATATTAATTTAGTTTTGTGTGTATTCAACTTTGGCAAGGTTGTGTACATTAATTCTGTAGCCCCATCCTGGCCCGGGTTTTGCTCCGGTTTTCCTTCGGGTAGAGGCGGATTTCTTATACAGGTTCTCTAGGCTTTGTCTAGGGGCATGTTTATTGTAATAATAATCGTGAATGTAGTGTTATTTCAATTCTTTTAATTTTTAAACACTATACTCAGAATAATCTATAGTTCGATAATAACTTGTACATGTAAATTTTTTGCGTTAAATTACAAACATATTGACATTCTATTAGTATTATAACTCGTAGCTAACTTTTTATCTTATCTAGGAATTTTTGCTGAAATTTTGAATCCGCCTCTGCCTTAGATCGGAATTGATGGGATGGTCCCTTGCTTGCTTCCGGAGAGTAAATTAGTTTATTGTCCTCCACGTGGTCATACGCAGTTTGTACTACTTTTTTTACAATAAATTTATTATTATTATTATTAAAACTTCACCCGTTTCATCCGAGACTCGGATTTAACTCGCACTCTCCCGCCCAACAGCACTTCCAGGGAGCGAAGATGCTAACATTGTCAGTGAAGTCGGAATCGAATCTTGGTTGCAGTTCAGGTCTCTGGGGATAAATGAACTCTTGCTCTTCTCACAGATAGTGATAAATAGAATACATTTCTATTAATTCAAGCGACTAATAGGTTGTTAATAAATCCTAATGTCAATTGTCCGACTAATACTTGACCGTGAAGTTAGTTAACGATCCCTACTTCTACGTAGTGCATAGATGCGTTATCTTGTTTTTTTTAATGTATGGTGGGAGAATGGAGGATTCTCGTGACAGTGACTTAGCCCGACTCTTCTTCGCACAAGCTAATTGACTTACACTAATAAACGTCGTAAAGGCAGCATTTAAACTAATTAATTGTTTCCAAGATTAAACTGGCGACAGTGACCTAGTGGTTAGCGTTTTTGCTTCCACGATGGCGCTGGGCGGTAGAGCGTGGGTTCAAATCCTGCTCCGCCGAATTACTCCGGGCAAATGTCGGTTCCGTACCGCAAGTTCCCCGGCAACCCAACATCTCTCCTTCCCAGATTCCCTGGAACATGTCATGGTTAGGTGGAAGAGCAGACCTCATTACGTGAACCTCCCTAAAACGACAATAATAATTTAAAAATTGCACTGAAACACTGTATGCGATTTTAATGTTTGATCTCGTATGTTGATCAAAGATAATCTTAAGACATTTTATCGTGTTAAAAAGTGCTATTCGCTGTGTTTTATTATCTTAATCATGTGACGTATCAAAATATCTACTTGATCCTGGTTAAGCTTTACACTCTAATATTTTTTTCCACGCGAGTGTTACACGGAAAGAAAAAGTTAATAATTTTTATTTTTATTCTTCGACTAATAATTACTTGATTACTTAGTGTTCGAAAACGAATTGTTAATCAATTGTTGTGTTAATTTGAAAATTCTGTGCTGGATTTGTACACATTTCTATTCCGTAAATTTTCTGTATATTTTTTCTTAAATTCGTATTAGTTTGATAAATATTCCTCGACATCGCTGTTTGACTGATGTGAAAATAAAATGTTGTCTTTAACACTTCTATAAAATAATTGTATGTCAAATCGCGCATGCTATTTTGGGACTTACGATTTCACTGCTCCAAAAAACTAACGCTTCCGTCTCTTTTGTTTCAGGTGAGTTGAGCTGAGAGTGAAGTTTATGCTGTGCCTTCGCATTGCGTCGAGGGAGGATGCTTGCGTCCAGAAACTGAGGGAGACTTCTCTCAGTCGTGTACTCACCTCACGAATTAATGATTCCTTTCTTAGAATTTCACTTTCATGCTGTTCCCTTCACCTATGCCATCACATTAGAGAAAAAATTTTTTGTTTAATAGACTAGTCTTATTATATATTGGTCTGATATCGAACTAATCGGGTTGACGTATATGTCTTCCAGGCAACGCTACACGAGACATTTAATCGGCCACTAGAAACCATTGCCAACCCTGTAAACAAACGACGTAAATCCTATTTGTTATCGTTTAATACCGTTACAGTGTTTGTGGGGATGAATCAATTTGCAATTACATATTATGGAACTTAAAAAGCCGTGAAAATATTATCGAACAAGAGAACTTTGTAGAAATAATACACCAGAACAATCTGTAGAGAGATAGTTTACGAGATAGTTAGTGCGCGTGAAATAAGGCCTCGTCGCCTAATATTAAGTTCGTATGTGGTCATTGAAATATAATTATTAATACAGTGCTTGCAAACCTTAAAATGAAAGTGTAATTTATGTTGTTTTGAGTTTTTAGTGATATATGATTTTAGGCAATTATTGGAATGTTATTTTTTAATGTCGCATCTATCATTTGAGCACAATCTTCTCTCCATATTTTAAGTAACATTTAAATAGCAATTTGATACGTTTCAATACTCTTAATATGTTTTTCTCTAACTCTGGGAGTATTCTTCTTCTGAGAATATTATCGTAAACACTGCTGTATTAGTCTTCCATTTTGTTCATAGCTGGACATTAAGAAATTAAACCGTTAATAAACAAAGTTAATTTTGTTTTTCTTTTTAACTTTAAAGTTAATTTCTACAACAATTAACGTTCATATTAACATCCGTTACTTTTAATGTCTGGAGTTCAATACTGCCACACGGTTTGCGATTCCCACGCAAAGCGTCTGAAATTTGAAATAATGAAATCAACAGACCTCAAGAGCACATCAAAGAATGTCGTATGACACGACTTACTCAGATAAGATACACGCCATGATCATGTGATAAAGTTCACTATTGGATCAGGGATTTGCATTCACGAATGCTATACAAAAGGTAAAACATTTCAACAATTAGGCGGTTTCCTCACTCTTCTGCTGCCACCCTCGGACTCGTTGACTTACCTTGAATTCAAAATCTTACGAGTGAACAAACTCGAATAAAACAAAACAACTATAATTGAATTGGCAATGTGTTTGCAGTGTTTTGTTGTTTTTACAACTAACTTAACAACATATTTGGCACAAGAAAATATAATAGTACTGTTTGACGGCTTCCGCGGGGAAAGATATTTTGCGGGGCATGTGTTCATTCCTCTTAAAAATCTCCATAAATTTCAGATTAACTTTGCTCACCTTTGATGAGGAATATCTTAGGTTTCCGTCCTTCATTGCCTTGTTCGGTGGTGGTTGGGTAAGTACAGCTTCTGGGAGTTCTGTCGATTTGCTCCCCACTATTGCGAGACATTCTACTCTGCATACGAGATGAATATATTATATTACCTGACGCATCTGCTGTTTCAGGGGACTGAATTATTTTTACTTCCATTGGACTTGAATTTTAGTGTGTATATTTCTATTTATAACTTGTTTCAAATGTATCTAGACAACTCATCAACCCAATCGGTCGTATGAGTTGACGATGTCGTATGATGAATATATTTCCAGCATTTGCTTGTAATGTTTGTGTGTTGAATAAATCCGGAGCTATTTACTCTCAACCTTTTATGCCGACAAGATAATGTTCAAACACTATATACCAAATTATATCATTATATAGAGAAAATCTCACTTATAAATTAATGGTCGAAGTAATAACAGAATGTTGGCGAGCCCTAAAGCCCCACAAATAATAATAATAATAACAGAATGTAATTAAAAAGCACAAATTATTACGTCGTCGACCATTAAAAGATCGTAAGTTGAAATTTATTTATTCATTTCTTTGTAATACGAGAAGAAAGCTTATGGAGCATATTACGTTCGTTCCTCTAGCGTGCGCAATTCGTGATTCTGCCAGCTGAGAAGCTTATCCATACGTAGACTGTGGCTCTTTCGTTCGTATATTTTACACCCTTGCTACGATAGACGCCACCGCGCGGGTTCCCTCGGGCGCCGCCTGCAGTGGGAGGGCGGTTTCTTATCGACCCGTAGCTCTCCCTCTGTTATCTCCACCCCCGCGAATCGCACCCAAAGTTCTTCATCCCGCTGCAC
The DNA here is from genome assembly GCA_002313205.1 of Laupala kohalensis. Classification (NCBI taxonomy): domain Eukaryota; kingdom Metazoa; phylum Arthropoda; class Insecta; order Orthoptera; family Trigonidiidae; genus Laupala; species Laupala kohalensis. The sequence goes on from NNCF01129515.1 coordinate 227,474, forward strand.
AGCCATGGCATGTGAGTACTTCCGCCCTCATCTCTTTCCTTTGTTGTTTTAGCGTCTACTTCTACAAGTAGGCTCACAATTCCTCATCGTTTATTTATACGTATTCCAAAATTTTTGTTTGTTCATCGCGAGATAATAAACAAAAATTTGTCACAACGATTAAAGTATTATTAGCCCATTTTATCACAAATAGATAAAAAATAGTAAAATATAATGTTTATAATAGAAAAAAATAGTTATTTTATCTTATATACAAGTAGAATCGTTTCTTTTATAATAGAACTTACAAGCTAAATTCATCAAACGAATCTTCTTTGTCGAGTAAAATTATTAACCTCGAATTTCCTCATAATATTATTCATTGTTAAAGTATAACGGTGATCAGATTTGTTTTACTTCATACGAACAACCTTACTGAATTTTGAATGGCATTTCTTTTTCGGTACGAGGAACCCAATTATACGCTATCATAAAAAATCTTTCCTCCGAGCGGGATGAGAATTTCCCAGATGAGAGAGAATGTTGCTTGAAACTTTATGCATCGAAAGTTGCTGAATATTAAGAACTTGTACTAGCAACTGAAAATTTTATGGTTAAAACTAGAAGAGTGTGAACAAAATAATCTTCCTTTACGATTTTTTTAAAGAGACTTTCTTTGACTCTTAAGAGTTGTTTGAAAACTGGTACAAACGTTAAAATTTATACGATCCTTTTACTTTCCAATTACACAGAGTGCGAAAGGGAAGTATTTTAATCAGTCGAGAGAAAAATTGAGATCTCTTCGGATCTTTGCGAATTGGCTCCGAAACAGTCTATTTTCAAATTTCGGTTATGATGTCCTATGTAGTATGTGTGTATATGTATGTTAAGAATTTTGTTCCCTCGATAACTTACGAACAAATTGATGTATCGAAACCAAACTTTAGATTTGGCTTTGAATACGTTGGGAATAGAAACCTATTTCCGGAGCCCATTGCGACTTCATTCACACACTGCGTTCCACTTCCGATTTCTTAATATTCAAATAATGTCGAATTTGCAAATAAGATAATTCCAAAGAGTTCAGTTTGGAAGATAGTTCACCTAATCTTCTCTTGAATACGATACTTTGGTTTTTAGGAATCCATGTATTGTGTTGATAAATATTTTGCATCCGATTGATCTAAGAAATATATCAGCTTGTATAATATTTTTATTTTATTATTAATGGTTGTATATTGATTTTTTTAAATGTTTGCTTGTATTTTTTTTGTTTTGTAGCGTGTTTAGTTCAATGAGTTTTTGTTACGAATTGTAATTGGAAAGTTGAGTGGGGCACTCTCCAGAATTTTTTCAGGGTTTCTCAACAGCGATATTAATTTGAGATATGAAATACACTTTCGCTTCACTATTTCCTCCATTTACTTTATTTTGAGATGCCACCCTTCTTTCCGAAGAAAATAGAAATACTGGACATAGAGGAATGTCGCTTTCGGCCAGTTTCCGTCTTCCGCGTGTCCTTGGCACCGCATTCAGATCGGGAGCTGTGTCTAAAGAGAGGAGCCCTCTTTTGACGTGGAGAAGTGTGCGCCGATAAGTAGCGAATATTTATGGGCATAGTGGCGAGAGAGAGGTGGGGAAAGGTCGTTAATTTCGACTCGCATCTCGAAGCTACGGGGAGGGCGCGACGCGAAATGCGTGTTCGCTTAAGTGCTCGCTGAGTGATAAGTCTTCTCAGTCGCCCTCTCGCAAGGCGGCAGCGGATGGAGGAAAGAAAGAGGACTTGTCAGTGCTACAGTTGCATTGTGTGGTGATGCTGCTGACAATGAAATATGTTTATTAATTACTGTATCACATCTCAGTTTAACTGATTGTGCGAGGTGTAGTTGATAACTGAATATAAATTAATATTTGAGTCTCTGTCCTGGAGAGACATGTATATTATTATTATTATTATTATTATTAAATATGCCTGACATTGCTCTGGGGAATAAAGAGAGTAAGGAGTGTCATCTAATTTTCTGTTCCCAACTACATGTTGTGAGCAAAGTGGCAGAAAATTGCTCAAATATAAAGACCTGGCTGCTGAATGCCAAAGAATGTGGGGAATGAGGACAAAAGTCTGCCCTATTAATCGGAGCCACAGGAAAAGGAGTGAATATTTAGAAGACAACCTTCAGAGAATTCCTGGACAGACCTACCTACCTGAGGTCCAAAGAATAGCCATTTTTGGGACGGCTCATGTAATTCGTAAAGTGTGCACTTATAAATTTCTTGAGGAGCAGCAGCCTAAAGGAAGTGGAACTTACTTGGACGTGTACTGAAATACCTACCAGCTATGCTGAGAAGAAAATCCAAATAATAATAATAACAATTTATTTAAATTGAGCAGAACGGTTATAACATTTACTATCACCAGAAAACCCAGACTGGAAGTACAACAACCGATTCAGAATACTATTTTTTAGGTGCGGAATTTTTTTGGTTGATGCCAAAACAATTTTTGTTGTATTATTATTGCTGTCTCAAATTTAATATCAAATATGGACATGAATATTACTATTATCTTGATATTAAATAGCAATAAGTTTTTTAAAGTAATTTCATTAAAAGTGAATTGTTACTGTACTGTTAAAATTAAACAACGTATGTGCTTGATGATACGTAAAAAGTATTATTTTAAGACTTCCACAAAACGTAAACGAAATTGAATGGACTAACATGAAAGTAATTACTATTGTTGCTTTATTATGAAAATAAAATAATGTCGTTTCTCATTGCTCTTCGATGTTGCCCGGACTATGCAGTGTGAAGAAGCTTGATTTCTTTTCCGTAATTTTCAAACGATTATTAAATATCAAAACTTCTAACATTTTAAGTGTATTAATAAACAATACCAAAATAATACATATCTATTAATGTCTATAAAATTGTTAACAAGTATAAATAAATACATAGCTAAATCTCTTCGGTACCATTTCGGTAGGTATGAATTAAAATCTATCAGTCGATAAAATATTTTGCTTGAAGTTACATTTTCTTTGTTATCGGTTTTGTCGTCAACACTTTTCTGGAAGGTCCTGCACTATTCTGAAGAGAGAACGAATGCAGCACATGTGGCAGTTTTAGTAGTACAATGTCAGTTATGACATCACTGAATTCTTATTAATATAGATTTACTTGGGAAATTTTAAGCTATCGTATAATTATCCTCCACTTAGGCAGATGTATTCATCGTTTACGAAATATTCGCAAGAAACTGATACAAAACGCACAATTCTGATTCTGCTTTGAGGAATGGTGCGTTTTTTCGAATCCCACGTAGACACCGATAAAAAAAAGCAAAACCACATAATCTGTTAAAGTAGATAAATTACAACTGAACAATTAAAACAATATTTTTTTTTTAATTCCATCTCAGAACTGGAAAGCAAACTACCGTTGAACATCGAAAAAAAAAGTATTAACATATGTAGTGAATAAAAGATAAATTAAAAAAAAACGCGTTCTGTGACACTACGTTTCTACCGTAATTTTAAGTTTCAGTGAAGATATAGTTGAAATCTAAAATTGGGCAGGCACTTCGATTGATTGATCCTTAAGTACATTCGAGATTTGTAGCCGTAGCACTAGTGTGAGCAAGGCAGTGGCGTTTGAGACTGAAATGGTCCATGAGCGGATAGCGCTTTGAATAATCACTCACCTGCTCGCTCGCTCGCTCTCGCGCCCACCGCACTCTTGACGGAAATTGAGACGTGTCGTAATCGCTGGAGTGAGTTTCATCTAGTGACCACTTGGGACCCTCTGTTCTGTTCTGAGTTGTCGGCGAGGCTACGCCATCTATGTCTCGGACACGCGTATTCCTGCAAGCTAAATGACGAAACCGTCTAAAATGTATCATGATTAATGTTCCGCGCAAGTAAAATAAATTCGTTCAAGATTTAACCCGTGTACGAAATTCTTTGCGTGGCGATTCAACATTCGTTTTGATTGAAGTTGATAAACATAATTGCTGAACATGCTTTATGATGTTCCTTGGGTTTGCAATTGCTTGTTCATGTTCTCTTAAGTTTTGTGAAATCATGGGTAGGACAAATATATCCTGTGGATACAAATAAATTACAACTTATTTATTGAGGAGGCACGTTACCAGGACAGGCACTTTTCTAAATTTATTATCAATTCTAATGAAAGTACTTTATCTGTAAAATATATTGTTAATAGCCCCTGGTTAATTAATGGGAAATAAACTGTCGTACAAATTTAATGTGTTTGAAAAACAACTCACGTTCAACTGGACTTGAATAAACTTTTGAAGAGCAGTCCGGACCTCACGAAATAACTTCCTGACTATGGCCTTATTACTGACACATCTGGTTGTCATGGTCTTATGGAGTCGGTAGTTGTGGACCGGAGTTTCTTGTTATCGGCGATTTTTTCCTTCACTTTATGTATCACTGCTGACGAGAGAATGAACTAGGATTTGCGTCGTGGTTTTACTCTTCTTGTCGAACGCTTGTAGATGCTAGTGTTTCTGTGTTATTAATGTGGTTTTGTTTCAATGAATTGTTGTTATTGAGGTGTATCTTTCTCGAAGGTAATGACTTCATGCTACTTTTTTTGTATCCTTGAATGAAGGTTTTATGTCAAGCGTGCTCAGGATCTCTTCTCTTCGATCTTCAGTACATATTGTTTGAGTCGCTTTTAAATTAAAATGCGATAATGTACGCAGCAACTTAAAAATGTTTTAATTAAATTTACAATTTTAAAGTCTTTTTTATACACATATGGGAAACATGATTTTCAGTGAAACAATCAAAGTACTCAAAATTTGCAGAAAAGTTTCTTTGGTCGTCAATATTTTTATATGGTGTCGTAAGACGCTACCCCACGTCAGCTGCTTTCACATTACACTTCTGGAATCTAAAAATTTTTAAATGGATTTTGAAGAATTATATTATTAAGAGAATGATGAAATGTTTTCGAAAATGTCATCATAAATATAGTCTCATAAAGTGTATTTATTCGGCTTTGTTTTTTTATTCACTTATGCATTATTATATTTTTGTATAAAGTATTTTTCTCCTTGTGAAACAAATCGTTAACATTAGTTGTAGTTATATTTCAACTATATATATATAGTGTGTGTATAAAAGCAAAATACCACTGACTGACTGACTGACTGACTAAACACGAAATCTCAGAAACTACAAAGCCTACAAACGTGATATTTGGCAGGTAGATTTCTTTTAGAAAGTAGACATCCGCTAAGAAAATATTTTACGAAAATCCACCCCTAAGGGAGTGAAATGGAGGTTGGATGTTTTATGCATGTATTCTACCATAACTCAAGAGTGCCTGGAGCAATTTCAACCAAACTTGACATACGACTGACTATACGACAACAAGTACTATGGGGGTAAGACATCCCTTGCACCCCTAGGGAAGGGATGAGAAGGGAATGACATCTAAATATAATGCATACATCCAATATTAGAGTCGAATTCATACTTTTCGGTGCAGTTGGGTTGGATAAGGATACCCCGATGCTTTCTAAGTTAACAATCAGTCCATATTGCAGATAATATACCCCTAGCTTCCGTAGGGTAGGGGTGGGAATGAAGGACAGGTAAACATTAAAAGACGACTGATATTAGTCCTGTATAAATCATTATTGGGATCGGTGGAGTGAAGTTACACCCTCATTGCCAGATCAGTACACGATAACCTCCTATAAGGACTAAACACACTTTGTGTTGGGGGTGAGAAAGAGTGAAAAAGTTTTCGGGGCCGCTCAAATTAGTAGTGACTTTCTCGAAGACGTCAAAGTTCACAATCAGTCCGCATAAACTCCCTAGGGAAGGGGATGCCATGAAAAAAATATCTAACATGACATACGATTGACGAGTCCATAATTTTCGGCGTCGCTGAGTTGATAGTGAAATTTCGATATCGTATAAGTCTGAACTCAGCCCTCAAGAAACAAACACACCACTAGCACCCCTTGGGTTGGGGTTTTAAATGGGTTTATATATAAAAAGAATTGAAAACTAAAATTGAAGTATAAAAATCATAAAAATGCATCGGATACTTAGTTTTAGGGTTGATGAGGTTTTTAAACTATCAATCAGTTACATTACGTTCAGATTGAGATCACATAGGAGCTGGTATCCTTAGAGCTGGGGGCGGAAAAGGCGAGACGTAAAAATAACGTAAATACCGATATTAGGGTCGAGACCATGGTTATTGGGTATTCTGAGATGAATTATCGTATTTCCAATGACATGTACCAATTCTACTGCTATTAACGTGTATTATAGAATCTAATTAAATAAATAATTAAAAACTTACGGCCTTTTATGGACGAATCATATTTGTATGTTTTGTGAAGAGCTCACTACGTTACGACGAGGATTTACGCCATCATCAGGTGATCAAGGAATAAAAAATTGTAACAATAACATCCAATGCTTTAAATTTAAGTAACATCTATTACCATATTCAATTCTCATATTGTTAAAAAAATTATATCCACATCAACTGGTCTAGTGGTACTAATTCTACTACTTAGATTAGAAAGTTACTTAAATTTAAAGCATTGGATGTTGTTATTATAATTTTTTATTCCTTGATAACGTGATGATGGCGTAAATCCTCGTCGTAACGTAGTGAGCTCTTCACAAAAGATACAAATATGATTCGTCCATAAAAGGCCGTAAGTTTTTATTAATTATTTAATTAGACATTATGTACCCTTCAGGTCTGAGGTGCTTGACGCCCCTAGAGGTGGGAGTTGGGAAAAGCGTAACACACACACACACAAAATCAAAAATGTCCGCTGGGAAAGGATTTGACAAAAATTCACATCTAAGGGTGTGAAATGTGAAATTACTGTTTCTTTTTTAACTTTTTTAAAAATTACTTCAGTGAAAGAAAGGGATTGAGGGTATACACCAAATCTATCAAACCTTCAACATTAGTGAGTTACATTTTCAGTGGATAATAATGAGAATATAAGAAAGAATAAAATTGGAGATATAGGACAAAATTCACGCCAGCAAAGCTGCGAGTACTCAGCTGGTAGTGTGTACAGTCAAGTTTTGGATTAAATTTGTATTATTGTGAATTTGTAGAATTAGGGTGCTCTACGTGTTTAAAAAAAAGCTGTAAGTGAACTTACAATGTAGATATATTTTATTTTTCCCTTAGTAAAAGAAAATTTATCTGAGAAAAATCCCAGGCTACGCCGCGTAATCAGCTAGTTAATATATAAGTACTGTATTTAGAGTATGTTCTTATCCGTGTCAGAATGAATATCCTTCATATTATTACTCTTAAAAGAGCAAAGATCATATTTAACTGCGCTACTAAACCGGTCAACGACAAACGTCTTGTTGGAAGACTGAAATGTAGATATTATAAAATGGGGCTAGAGATTCCTCAGGTTTTGTCATTTCGCTTTTCAACAAAAATTGAAGATACCTGGTGAAAATGGCCTCGGGCTACTTTTGCTCTTCCTTCGGACTACGGCTTGAAATTCGAAGTCAGACCTTCGGGCGGCTTGAAGTGAAGGCCTCCTAATCATACATTTATTGTGTTATTCAATCACGCAAGGCGTAGAACACGAGACAGGCGAAGCGTCCTGGCGAGTTTCGTTTTTTCTTTTGAATAAAGTTCGTCTCGTTCTTCGTTGATCTCTATTCTTTGTTTAAAGGAGAAAGAGATTGCTGGATACGATTGAAGAGGTTTTTGTAACGCCGCTCTTTTTGTGCCGTTGTGAATGATACAAAAGCGTGTGAATGATAGAAAAGGAATTGTCCTCACTTGTGGAAAAAAGGAGATTGTAGTGGATTCGATTGTGATTATAACAGATTGAAGCACGAAAGCGTACGTCAATTTTGCATCACCGCTGGGAATGTGTGTTAAATGTACTGGTAAAACCGTAATTTATGATTTACTTAACGTCAATCAATTAACGTATGAATTATTTTAATAGTAGTAAATTAGCATCCTGGTTCTCTTTTGTGAATACCTTTCCTCTTTTGTGAAAATAAGTTAATTTTGAACCTGAAACAGTACGATTACGAGACAGTTCTCAGATTTCTCAAGATTGTTTCTTTCACATACACACAATGAATTTGTGTAAATTTAACAATTCAGGGCAGTTTTTGAGTGCATTTCATGTATTGTGCGTAGTTACTTTGTTTAGCTGTTTGCATGCATGAAAATTATTTTTATATCATATATTCAATTCAAATATGTTCATATCATATATTTGCGTTAAATTACAAACATATTGACATATATGTATTATAACTCGCAGCTAACTTTTTATCTTATCTAGGAAATTATGTTAAAAAAAATTTGAATCCGCCTCTGCCTTAGGGCTCTTGATCGGAATTGATGGGATGGTCCCTTGCTTTCTTCCGGAGAGTAAATTAGTTTATTGTCCTCCACGTGGTCATACGCAGTTTGTACTCTTTTTTGACAATAAATTTATTATTATTATTATTATAGAAAATAATGACTTGATGTAATCAAGTCCACTTCTCTGAGAGAAGGGAGCTTTATCTTCGGATTGTGTGTTTATCGAACGCTTGCGACGTGATGTAACTGAACGCAATCTTATCATTCTTTATATACCTTCTAGATTACAAATAATCTGCCTTGAAACGGAATCTTATTCGAAAACGTTGATTGTCTAAGGTGGTCTGTGTTTGTGTATTACTAACGTTACTCCTCTTCGATAACTAGGTTCTTTAAAAAATACTTTTGAATTCAGATAATTTTCTACATTATTTTGAATCTTGTGTAAGTGGTTTTGAAATTTTGAAATAATTTTTAAAAAATCCAATTCTATTTTTCTATTACTTTAAGTTACAACTTGCAAAAAATAGAGAACCCTTTGCTTGTGGACGTGCGGATGTGTGATTTGAGAGTATCTCAAGGTTTTATACATTGATGTTGCTTGTGTATGTACATCCAGTTTACCAAACTACTACGTGTAATGCGTGCGTTTGAGTCTAACACCCTTATACACGTTCCTTCTTCAAATCCTGTATATATACAATCCGGGTTAGTGGTGTATAACAAGCCTGTGTTGCCTAATGAAGCAGTTGCAGTATAATCTTACGAAGTAAAAATAAAATTAATCAAAAGTAGGAAAGTTCTGAATTTATTAAACCATTTTAAGATTTTAGGACGTGGAATGAACATGTGTTCGTAACATGGCGTAGTGCATTCAAAATTGAAAACCAAATTCGATTGTCGATTACTGATATTGAGGAGAGACAATCTTTGAAAAAAATTACCTTTTCCGTTATGTTGGTGTTGGACTGGCGACGTATTGTACTCAATTGAATGTCCTAATGAAACCCAAGTTTTTAGTAGCATAGCACTTTGTTTATTTACAAGTATTTCATTCGCTAGTCACAAATTGAGAATCAGGTTTTCGTTTCGACCTTCGACTTACTGCGAGAATCTATTTCCAAATCAAGAGGTGTTGGTAAGATAACGAAACAGACGAACTAAAAACATATACATTAACATATTCTTTGCCACCGATTGCAAAGGTAGGATTTAAGGAGAACAAGATTCCGCAGTTTGAGGACAATTTAAGGATTTAAATAATTCATTATTTTTTCTTATCGTTTGCCAACTATGAACTAGTTTGTGATAGTCTTAACTATTGTGAATTTTCCTCTGAGGTTTTCTGAGTTCTTAATTTAACAATTGTGGGATTCGATGTTTGTTTTTATTTTCGTGTGTATGTACTGCATTGTAGCTCGATGCGTTTTTCATTGACCGAATTCACCACGTATGCGATGCGCAATGCATTTATGATCTGCAAACGTTTGGTGTTAAATATTTGTTTGAGCGCTGGATGTGTCAACATGAATAACTTGGTGATGTGCGATACGAATTAACCTGTGCCAAAGTAATCTCGAGAAAGGGAGAGTTTAATTTTGATTTCTTGGTTTGTAGGTTAATTACTAGAACGTTGGTGGTCTTTATTTTTGTTGGTAGTTTCCGTCACCTCTGTCGGAGCGTCAGTTGCCAGTAGCATGGCAGTGCCTTGTGTGCGTGGGCCTTATGAATTAATCAACGACTGTTGGGTTATTTTTAACCGCACTCCGCAGCCTCCCCTTCGTGGCTCCTGCCAACTGGGATGCTCGGTCAGTCTCGCCGCCGGCAACACGCTCAAGGTTCGTCGTGATGTAAGAGCTATCGAGGCTTCCGGCAGCTCCGAATAGCGCGGTTCGAAGACGCCGCTGGGAAATTCTCGAACGGCGGCGGAATACTTTTTATCATTGGGTCGGACAGCCGTGGATACGAAAGTGTTTTAACACTTACGAAGTTATCTTTTTTTGGTTTTCCAACCGCCTATCTGTTTTGAACACATTTTAGAAGAATTGTATAAAAAAAAACCAGATTGCATCTGAAGTCAATATTTCTAAGAACTAGCTGAACGTGTGGGAATAATGTACTCATACTTATAAAGAATGAAAATTATTAAAGGAGTTAAAATGAATCAAATTGCTTTGTTTTGTGAAAATAATTTATGTTGATGAATCTTTTATGATACAAGTAAAAGTAACAAAGGTTATTACAACAACCCTTCACTATCGTGCAAAACATCTATAGCAAATTACAAAGCTGACGGAACTGTGCATCAGCGTAAAACAAATCAAAATTTGTTGACATTAGGTTGTCGGAAAAACAATGAGGGCTTGGAACAACTGCTTTATGAACTATTTATGAGGCAATTCACAGAGGGGACACATTCCTTAGCAAAATAGATATTATGATATTATGGCGAAAAGTTATTTCCGTTGAGAGTGCTTGTAAATTGGTTACTACGTATTTCTTTATTTAACTGTTATACTCGTAATGTGGAAACATATTTGTGATATTTTCTCAAATCTTTACAAATTTTAAAGAAAATTGTTCCCTTGTTTTTAACCTTTTTGAGAAAGCTTCCTATAGATTCACTTAACGACAGCATTGAAGTATAAAAATATCTCTGTATAGTGAAATGCTCTTCCTTTCATTGCTATTGCTACAGCGACGTATGTTTTAAAAGACATCACTTGTTCGATAAAAATAATCCTTAATTATTTATTCGAAAGTATAATAATGTAACGGAATAAAAATTTCTCTTTACTTGTATTAAAAAGTAATATTAAACACAATTACCTACATTGTATAGTTAACAAGAATGGTAAACATTAAAATCATCAGGAGAGTATTCGGGACCATATGTTATTTTATATTCAAATTTCGATTGTCTATGCTCAGCTACTCTTATGAAATAAGGCAAAAGTTATGTAATTCATCCAAGTAGTTTACGTATATTCTGATGTGTGTGAATCTATCAAATTTCAATGCGCACAATAGATAGTTTTATTCAAATACATACATCAGTTACATAAATCATCGTATCAAAATGTTTTAAGGAAAATGTGGATGCTGTGCTTAAATTTTGACGACATCTAGTGATTTGTAAATTTTACTCACTTGCCTTGTGTGACTGCTCGTGCAGCTTCAATTTAAAATAACAGACCTTAACCGTTTGTGACCTTCCAAGTCGTGGTTTTTCTCGCCCTCCCTGAAGCATAACTCATTTCAAAAATGCATTAAGATTTCAATCATATTACAGATTTCATTCGAAATTTTCTTGCCATCAATATGAGAATGTGTGTTCATTTTATCGTTAACTTGTTATGTACTCCAGAGTTTTATTACTCGATCATGATATACATGGTATTTGTTTCGCTTCAGGAAGACTTGGTCAATAGTTATGTATAACATACAGACTTGCTGTCTAAGGGAAGGCACCTTGATTTACTTCAAATTCTAGAGAGAATAAGTTTTCAGTATTCACAGAATATTATGAGACAATTTAGAGAAAAACAGCACTTCGGTTTTTAAACGTATTCGATTTACTATGAAGTAATAATAATCAACCACTGAATTATAATTATTTGATACTGAGATCAGATACCTCAACAGCATTCTTAATCCAGCCAGACCTTAGTCATTTTTTAAAAAAAGAATCTTATTCTTAATGGAGCAATAACTTACTAGATACAGTGGAAATACAATTAAATATAGTTGAAAGTGTAGTTCTGAGAAATTGATTTATACTTCCTCCAATGGTATGAAATCACGACACACTCGTACACCTTCACACTAAAGGTTATAGTTGTAATAGTATTCTAAGGAGAAGTATAACTTTTCAAGTTGTGTTATTATCGATTATCTAAAATGTAGAATGAAGATTAAAATTGAGGGTTGGTGACGTGTCACCAAAGTGGATGACGTATCAACTGATTGACTCACTCACTCATTGACATGCGATTAGAACTTTGTTTACAAATAACGCTTTAAGAGTACGTTTGAAAATACTGAGGAGAAAATGGAAACATCACTATTTGGATGTTAAGTTAAGGCATCCAGTTAGAGCGCACTAAATTATTGAAGATAGGATCTTCTTAACTTTATGATGGAAATACAAATTCATATTTCATATACGCCTCCATTTATCCTGGAGGGTTATTTCCCATTTCTCAGGTCATCATTTGGGGAAATTCGAAGAAGAGCTCCATTGTTCATCAGTATGTCCGTGCCAGGGACATGCATATCATAAACCTCGAAAGGCGAAGTGACGTTTGGTGACGACCTTCCATGTGTCGCGGGTGTTCAGCGCATATGAACACGTAGTGGTATTGATGTGTCCGAAAATGGGCGACGTGTGTCTTCACCAATTAAAACTTGCAGCGGCAAATCCGTGACCTATCCGATGTCGCTCCTAGGCGACAGCGCCGAGGGTTGTCCAAGACACAGGGCTGGTTAAAGTTCACTCTTCATTTCTTCGGGTGAAATTCCGCTCAATTCACTACTTGTGAATTTCTACTCGTGCGTATAATGAAATATCAACATATCGCTTAGAGTGAAAATCCACTATACCTTATAGTGAAACAGTTGACTCCATGCTTCAAGTGAATATTGTGTCAATAGAACGCTCAGGTTGAAACAACAATATATCCCACAACCGTAAAATCTGATTATGAACATGCTGTCTGTTTTTTCACTGCCTTGATGTTATACGGACGTAAGATGTGCTAGAATTATATGTGTTAAATATTTTGTACGTTATATCTCGTTACAGTTTCGCTAGTCTATATTTTAATCAATTTATATATTGTTACCACCTTACTGTTTCCGTATAGTGGTACTTATTCCTTCTCATGCTCTTTACAGTGATATGACTATTTTTTATCATTAATTATTTTATTTTGTGACCACTGGAGATTTCGCACTTCACTTATAACGTAGCTATAAAAGTGGCGGTCGCGTCTAATTCAACGCAATGTGCGAGAAGCCAAGTAGATTGCTAGAGATACGAGCGTTCCTGGGGCAACGTAACCGGTTGGGCGACGACGTTCATTCGCGCCACGCATGCAAATCTTAGGCGTACTTCTCCATGGGGTCGCCGGAACGAAACTGCGAATTTATTGCGAGTGAGAATTAAAGTCACTTGTGAAGAATAAGCGTTTGTTTCCTGTTGACCTTGTGAACTATTATGAATTTTATAAAGAATTTAAACATTTTGAAAAGTGTCAATATGCGACTTTCTCTACTAGTTCATGCACATAAATTATTGTCCCATCTTCATACAAGTCTTCTTATCCCGTCAACGAAGAATTCTTTACCTCGATGTCGAAGCGAGTTTTGTGCATTCCCCCCCCTCTCCGTTGCTGTTGAGCTTGATGTTACGCAATGCTTCTTTCATCGCCCCAAACAGATAAAAATCCGAAGGGGCAAGGTCAGGGCTGTAAGGAGGATGAGGTAGGAGCTCCCAACCCACTTTGCTAATAGTTTCCAGCTTCAGTTGTCAGTATTCTTGGATAATTGAATCAATACGAAGTACAACGCCGAGGTTGATACTGCTACGGGACGGCTGGAGCGGTGTTCATGGTTTACGCTTTTAATGCTTTTACGATTTTTTTCTTTCCCCGCGAAAAAAAGTCGCACGGTTCATGTAACTACTACCGAGAGAATATTTCTGACGGTTGCATACTTTCCGAGAGTAAAAATCGGATCACAGAACGCTGTTCTTGAAAAGTAGTTTATTCGAGCGGACACGCTATGGTAATTAAGACCTTATAGGTTATGCTTCGGTAAATATGAAACGAATAAATGATAAACACTCTTCGTAAGATTGCCAACTAACACAAAAGTTTCAATGCCCGGCATTAGACGTTGCCTTCTATATACAAGTTTTCTGTTTAATTATTGAATTACCGTAGTAATTATGGGAAGAATTACGCAGTGCACTTGGTTAAATCTTTCATTCCATGTGATGCTTGTTTTTGTCAGTTAGTGACAGATTTGCATAATATTTAACATTTTGAGTTCCATAAGCATGTCTAATCGCTACACCATAATGCTGAAAAATATCTACCAATGTGTTCCACGGAATGAGTTGGCGTTACTATTGTGTGGGAAGCTTGGGCCAAGCGAACTTAAATGGTTAAAGGAATTCGAGCAAATCTTCAGTGAAGTGAAAGCTTAAATGGTTGAAGCTCTGATCTCTACAATCCTAGGGACGCATTTTCAACTCCTGCCTAGGGCTCTGAATTTGCTCAAAATTAAGGATTCCTTTAAATTCTCTGAAAAGTTGTGTGTTAGCCTCAGTTCAGTTTTTCTTGTTGTTTAACTCCCAGAATTTTCTGATTTTCTCACGTCCCCTTCATATTGAGAATAATGAAATAACGAGAATCAGGTATTTTAGGTGCGGATCTATTTTCTTAGGGTAAAGGAAAATGAAAGCGTCAGTATGCGTGAATTTCATTTTATGTTTCTGATCACTTGAATCAGAAGTCTGCTGTTCTTAAATGTAAGTTTGTTGCAATACACAAGTGTATTACGAAGTAAACATTAAGTTTACTTCCACTTGTTTCTATGGATGTTGAAGGAAGCTTTAGTATCTACAATGACGTTCTATCTCTCAAATACAAAATGTTTTTTTAATGTAGAGATGCTTAATGTCTTGAAGTATAACATCTTCCTATTTTTTCCTTCTTCGAACGCGTGATATTTGATGTGCGTAAGTCAAAACACTAGAATACGAGAAAATGATTTCTTCAAATAATTAAGTAAAACAGTACCTTCTTTACTTTACTTTAGCACATTTTCCCTTTTTTTTTCACTAAAAATCCTAACCCTGGTAATAACACTCCAACTGGTACGCTAAGTCCATGACTTGTGTTCCAGTAGTATATCATGCTCAGTGTAGAACATTTAATGAAAACTTTTACAGATAGATCGTCTCGCGCGCGATGTATCGGGCCCACGATGCTTCGGCCGTAGCCGAGTTGGACCGGACGTATATCTATTACTAGAATTGGAAGAGGTGACTTGGCAGGAATGTGCAGGGCTTTTACACATGGGGCACGTGTCAGTCACACTTTTCGACCGATGACTACATCTTCTCTCCTCTGCACACATCCCATCTCCCCCCACTAGAGAGCATCGGCCTTTCTCTATCCCTTTTACCTTCGAGTTGCCGTTCAGGGTTTCAAACGCGTGCACCGTCGTTCTGTATTTCGTGACCGACCTCACTTGCTGTTACGAACTGTACAGGATATCTACTCGTACACCAGCTGAATCTTGAATACGTCTGGATTTTGCCATTTTTCTTACCCCACCTTCTGTGAAGGTGTCACAAAGCTGCAAGCCTGGTCTGAATGATGGCTCGATTTTTGTGCAGACATTCCATACCAAAACGATACGCAGAGCTAAAAGTATTGCTTGTATAGAGATTATTACGGCGCAGTATTACTTACTGAATAATCACGCGTGCAAAAAGAAGTGATAGAATATTTACAAAAAGTTCTTTTTGCGGGTCTTATGGTATGAACTTAATCTTGCATAGGTAATCAGAATCAAATTGTGGGATTTACTCCGAGTTGAATATAGTATTCTTTTGGATAGAATTTCCCCGAATGTTATGAGTTCTGTTATATGTGAAGTACGTCTTTGTTTCGTGTGTGTAACATTTCTGTGAACATCAGCTTCTATACTCTTCTATACTCTGTCTTCTAACTGTGATTTAACTTCAGCCTGATGTACAGCCATTATCTTTAGCACTTATTCCCATGCATCCCTTTCTTTGTTCTCCTGACACTGGTGATTCAAGTTGACACGCTGACGTGACATAAGCCTTCACTCATGTTGTTTTGCTTTGACAGACAACACACGGGAGTGTGAATATGCACATAATTCAGTAGCCAAGTGGTTTAGTATTGTAAAACATCTTGTAATAGGAAGTCTTTTTGAAATAATTTTTTAAACGTATTTTTAAAATGTTGATTACCTTTTATTGCAAATGTTTATCAACCAAGCGACTGATGATGTGATGTTCCGTTTTCTATTAAAATGATTAAGTTTTTCAATCTTCTCGATATTTAATCACTTGTTTCTAATAAATTTCTTCGTAATATTTTACGTGGTTGCAATGAATTTCTAAGGATATCAGCTATGATATATCACTAGCGAGTTACATCCTTTGTGTTTCTGTGCTCACACACGCGCAAACGATTCGCCAATGAATTTTTAAATAAATTGTAATGAAATTCTACTTGTTATTCAGGAAAAGAAATATCTGTATGAAATATTCATACAGACTCATCCATCATCGCGTAGGCGAACCGTTGGAATTACACGCGGACCACGCGAGTGTCGCAGCGAAAAACGATACATGTTATTCTCTATCGACAGTTTAAACATTTTATGCACATTTAGCACTGCATGTTTTAATTTTAACATTTTAGATACGTTTCACTAGTTTTGAGATGACGAAGAATTGATACTTGAATGATTTATTACTTATACTGTTAACTGAACAAGCTTTTGTGGAATTTTGCTATGAACGTGGAACGTGTGGAATCAAGAACGTGGAATGCATCCACTCCAGATTTTCTGATAAACTTTTTATCTACTACAAATAAAATATGAATAATGTGCATTGTTGATGTAGAGCTATGTGCGTCTGTCAATTGGCTGATTATGTGACACTTCTAAAAACATACAATAAATGCTGCAAGAAAACCAGACAAACCCTGTGTGTATTTTGACTGTAAATATTTACTCAGTTCAAGTTGCTACGAGAAGAGAGCCGTCAAAAAAGACGAGCCTGTATGTATCAGAAATCTAAATTGCTCGTTCATCCCCTCATTCAATTAACCTTTATCATTATCTCAAATCGTGGGTACGAGAAAGTGTAATCTACAGTTATTCTTTCATGAAGCTGAACTCCCCTTAGAGCACGTGTAAGCATTTAATGTACTTAAAATATATTACATTAAAGAATGATTCTCTTTCTCTCTTCCATTCACTTCCATTTCTGTCTCGGCGGAGAACGTTCTTTGTGCCGGGAAGATGATGTTTTGTGGACCTACCTCCTTTGCTGGTGCTGCAGCTGAACGGCGTCCGGTAGCGTTGCAATTTCGCACGAGCAGAGCGACGGAACCGGTTGGTGCGCGGAGGGAGGGGCAGTGAAGAGGGAACGTGGCCTGAGGCGCAACCCCCGGCACTCTCCGAGATGCGCTGCATGCTCTTCCTCCTTTTGTCAGATCTCCTCCCACGCTCACTCGAGATGCGCTCGCAGCTGTCCTCGTGGCCGCCGTCGGATTCTGCGAGTAAAAAAGAGTTGTCTCGATGTCACATAATAACTTTATATTTAATAAATGACACGTTTTTACTTCTTATTGGGAGAACTAGTTTCCCTCAGCTCACGATCCCCGTAAGGTGTTGCTACTCATTGTAAACTCTCATCTCATCAGGAAATATATCTGTTGCTCTTTCTTCTTTCTTTGAGAATGGTTATGATTAATTCTACAAAACTGGAAGGGGTGGTAGATCACTCTAACAATCATATTTGGATAGGAATGTATGGGTGCGTTTTTGGTAAAAACGCGGGGGGAAATTTGTGCACTTAGAACGTCATTGTCAAGTCCTTTTTGAGTATGTTGCTTCCTTTCATTGCTTAATTCCACTACGCGGGGACACCAATAGTGCAACATTCAACTTTTGTTTGCGAAATAAATCCTCGGAACCATCTTGGGTTTCCCAACTCTGTTATGTGATTTTCGTCGCTATTTAGCGAACTGTTTCCGATACATGCCAACACTGCAGTTTTACGCGTTTAATAGCGTGTTACGGAGGCGCAGCGTGCGAAACGTTTTTCCCTCTCATGACTCATTTGTTTTGTCTTTGGTGTGAATTAATTAATCTCATCGATTGTTCTATTACGCTGGCATGGCGCGCAATCCAGTTGTATTCACTTCAGCGACTCTCACTGACTGAAGCTTAATTTAATATTTCAACGGAAAACGAATATCACACCAAAAAGCATTCCTGTAAAATAGGAGGCCAAGGCAGAGAGGCAAACAAGTGAAAACTGTAAAAAAAGTAAAATGTAGTAGTAGTGCGGCGAAGTAAAACTTAACTACGGCATTTGCTAAAATTGTTTCTGGACAAAATAAACGAGTGCCGATTTTACGACAAGAAGAAACTTAAAAAATCAAATCGGCCAATTTTTCATGACAATTTTTTCACTTAATGTCGGTACTTCAAACGGTTAACGGTTATTTGCTTCTAGAGCTTCGCTTTCTTAATTTTTTCTACGATTTCATACCTCTTTGGAAGGTTGTACATTGCATTTTTTAAAATTATTTTGTTACTCTTATTACATTTTTATTGTGAATATATTGTTTATTTATTAGTTATTTTACATTTCTTTATTTTTTTCCCTTTGTTTGTGTGGTGGACACTATTTGTACGACATTTCAGCCACCTGGAGTTACTCTATTACTATTACTGCTAGTAAACTTTAATGAAAACTAGTAGACCAATTTAATGAAAATTTATTCAATTCAAATTTATTCGACTCAATTCAAGACGTATGTGGAACACGAGTTAGCTAATAAAAAGTATAGCTAAATTGATGTAGCATTTGGATTATGGAAATTTCATGCCTCCTGTTTTAAGTTTCGGGAGCGTTGCGGCGTAAAGTTGCTCGAAATTTTAACTGTAAAGGATATTCCGGTCGTAGCTCACTGCGCTGGCTCGTTCTTGGTGGGCGCACTATTGTTGCCTTCGGAATCAATGTCTGGTAAAAGATTATTTTTATGTATAATTGAAAATATATAAGCTTTTGTAATACATTGAGAGGCGTGTTTCGATGAATTGTGGAAATTAAATTGCTCCTATTTCATAAAAGTTAATTAAAGATTTTAGTGATATTATAAGAACACTCAGCTCTAATTTTCATTTGTTTCAAGTTTTATTTGTCATCCGAATTAGTTTGCCATCTATAACGATTCTTAAATTGTCTATTATGAAAATTCCATAATTTGTGTTGGGGAATGTCCTGAGATGTTTCGTTCTGATTCGTTGGAGGAAGACGAATGTTTCACCAGCCACGTGCGTTGATCCCCTTCCTCTGTGACTTCAAGCACCCACATGACTTCCTTCGTTATGGGCTCATACCGCCATATCTGCACCGTCTGGCTTCGTGAGTCCTCCCCTATCATTTCCCCTCTCATTGTCGTCTCTTGCTCCCCTGACAATCACTTCAGAAGATACTCGTATATCGTTCCTTCGATTTATGGCGCTTGAGCTGTCAATAATGTCGCTTGTAAGCGACTCCAGACAATTTCTATTTGAGGTTACCATACTTGAATTCATCCACGCCATTTTTAAGAAAATTTATTGGTTTAATTTTTTAGGCAAACGCAGTATAATTCAACTTATTACTTCATATTTGTTTCTGATCAAGGACCCTAAGGCAGAGGCGGATTCAAAAATTTAAGAAAATTCCTAGATAAGATAAAACATTAGCTGCGAGCCAAAGTTGAGTTGTGAATTTAGTGTTTTTTCAACTCTGATGATTTTTAAACACTATACTCAGAATAATATATAGTTCCATAATAACTTGTACTTGTAAATTTACAAACATATTGACATTCTATTAGTTTTATAACTCGCAGCTAACTTTTTATCTTATCTAGGAACTTATGGGAAAAAATTTGAATCAGCCTCTGTCTTAGGGCCTTTGATCGGAATTGATGGGATGGTCCCTTGCTTGCTTCCGGAGAGTAAATTAGTTTATTGTCCTCCACGTGGTCATACGCAGTTTGTACTGTTTTTTGACAATAAATTTATTATCATAAAACTAAATTTATATGAATCATAAGACACAACACAATCATGCAAGAAAATAGTTTTTGAAATTGTTATGAGTTATTTTAAAAGTACTACAGCAATGGCGTGATAAAGTACAAGACGGATTTAACTTTTATTAAAATCTATAAATTATTTTACATTGTAGATGCACTGGTGCAGAAGGTAGCTTTTAACCGCGGATTTGAAGATTTAATTTCATAATATCTTTCATATTTTGGGTGAGAGAATGATATAGAACGATTTCCGAATGATATGGTCCTTTTTGGCAAAGAGTGGTTGACACTCGAGGACGATGAATATTATTCCTATTGCGAGTATTGTGTTCGTGAACGATGAAGCAAGGGTGGCACTTCAGTATTTAGGTCTTCACAAACTCGACCGTGTCGTAATTATAAATGTAGGGTAGTGTTAAGATATTTAATTTTTTAAATAAATGTTTACAAGAGTTACGGGGGTGAGATTTACAAATTATCCGAACTATCCTCTTCTGAATTCTGAAAGTTTGAATACTCTGACCGGAATTACCCCAGACGATAATGCCGTAACGTAAATGGAAGTAAACGTTTGCAAAATATACGCAACGGGAAATACGTGGACTAACTACGTTAACTAAGATTGGGAATGCGTAGCACAATTTGCGTAATTGGGAATTAAGATTGTCAACGTGACAGTACCATTTGAGGTTGTCTTGAATATGGAGACCTAAGAATTTTGTATTCATAACAGTTTTTGTGTTCCGTTTAAACAAAGAAAAACCTTGGGTAAAAATTTTGTGATACTATTGTGAAATGACATAGACACTGTTTCGTCAGTGTTTACAATGAGACGATTTGCATGGATCCAAGCCGAGAGGGTGGACAAAACATTTTGTACGTTGACGTGTTTACATAGTAAATTAGTGTCATCAGCAAAAAGAACAATTTGCAATCAGATATGGAGAACGACATGTCGTTCACGTACAATAAAAAGAGTATAGGGCTGAGAATTGAGTCTTGGGGAACTCCACAAGTAAGTGATTTTGTTTCTGAAAGACAACGCTGAAGTATTTATTTTTAGTATAGGATATTTCGACTTGTTGATATCTATCTTTTAAATAAGAAGTTAGTCATTGATGTGGAAACCCACGAATACATAAAGAATGCATTTTGGAAAGGAGAATTTCGTGATCGATGACATCGAATGCTTTGGATAAATCATGAAAAACACCCTCAAGATGTTCTCCGCGGTCAAGAGATGTGGTAACATCGTTTAAGACAGAAAATATGGCGCTTGTAGTGGAAAAGGATTTCCTAAAACTGTTGATCGTCGGAGATAATGTAATTTTTTAATAAACAATCTAGAAGACGCTTATAGAACAATTTTTGGAGTATTTTTGAGAAAGTGGGCAGTAATATATTGGTAGATAATTTCCAATATTTTGTTTCCTTTCTTGTGTTAAGTTTTCACTTTAGCTCTCTTAAATATGTTAGGAAACACCCCTTCCGATAAAGGATTATTAAAAATATTTATGAATGGATTTAATATAACGTGGGACGAAAATTTAACGATAAAGTCGGGTATCTCATCTATACCTGTTGAAAATTTGTTTTTTAATGAGTTAATGATTCTCATGACTTCATTGGCGTTCGTTTCGGAAGTGAATATAGAACTGGGTACATGGGTGGATATAATTGGAGGATATTGATTTGGAGGTATTGAGTTCGTTATTTTACCTACTTCTAAGAATTAAGAATTAACAAATTTGCGATGTCAAGTGGATTTGATACGATTTTGCAATCGTTTAGTAGAGAAATATTTTCTTCGCGATTTTCAGACGGTCGTGTAATTTGTAACAGTATGCCAGATGGCTTTCGTCCGGTTGTTCGATTTAAGTACCTGCCTGTCGTATTCCATAACATTGCGTAGACTACTTTTCGAAGAATATTCTTATATTTAGGAAAATAATCATGGAATTCTGGTACTTGGTTATAGAGTTTTGAAAGATAATATAAATGGCGTTTGTTTTTTGAAGAAATTCTTATCCCTTTAGTGATTCATCTATTGTATTTCTTTGTTGTCTTTAATAGTCAATACTTGAGCAAGGCGCTCGCTGTATCCGGCGCTAAACACTTCAGATAAATAAGAGATATCATTGTTGACAATAATCTGATTTAGCAATGTTTGAGATGAAACGGAGAGGCGAGTGGGGTCGTTTATCGTAGTAATAAGATTGAAGGAGTCGATAAGATTCTTTAATCGTGAATGTGCGATGTCGGATGTACTCAGGAAATCGATGTTGAAATCGCCACATATAGAACGATAGATTTAGTAGATTTACGTGTAATATGTTTTTAAATAATTTCGATGTTCCGAAAAAATAGGTCAAGATCTGATTAAGGAAGTCTATAAATATACAAAACAATAGTGCCGTTGTCGGCCTGATTAACTGCAGAAATTCCAGTACACCATCAACGAAGAAGTTCTCTTAGCCTGGAAGTCGAGAAGATAAAATATCATTGCGAACGTAGATACATGTATCTCCGTGGGGATTTTTTCCTTTAAAATTTTTCCGACAGTAAAAACTTGCTAAATAATAATTAGAAATAACAGTATTATTGATGTTGTTAGTTGAAGGCCAATGTTCTGTGAGACATAGCTAATCGAATGGATATTCGTGTCTCAGAATTTTAATGTCTGTCAATTTGTTTGAAAGGGATTGAACATTATGATGAAAGATAATTATCTTATTTTCTCAAAGAGACTGTGATTCTAGAGAAATGGAATCGAAGTTAGATTGTGGAGAGGAATTTGAATTTGGTGCAGCTCCTAGTTCCAGATCAAGCCCGAACGCGATAGTCACCTTCGAGTACCACATTGTACTCCTGAGCGCTAGTTGTAACTGAGTACGGGGGCGGCAGGAGATGTGGATGGAGGAATATATGAGGACGTGGGAGATGAGGAAGTTGTAGGTGAAAGAACGGGGACAGTGGAAGAAATGGGTCTGGAGAGAAGAAGAGGTGGTGATGAGGTAGGAGCAGAGGGAGGTGGAAGAGCTTGAGATGAGGTAGGAGCAGGAGGAGGTGTAGGAGTTGGTAAAGGAGCAGATGGATGATGTGAGGTCAGATGTGAAGCTAGGAGAGAACCGAAGTGATGTTTCCCAGACGGTCTCAGATGTAAACCGTGCTGGGTAAAGTCCTTGGCAGTCAGGTGTGGTTGCAAATAAAAAAATGTGATTTTTGTGTCTGCCAGGTGATGTTTTAGGGAGATGTTTGCCAGGTTAATTTCGGGGTTTATTTGTGGAACGTTGAAACGTGGAGGCAGGCTAGAGAGTTCTATGTTTGTGTGCTGAGTGGCCATTTTTAGTTTTTGTAGATGTTCAGACTCGTTGAAATGACCTCGTAAGTTAATATCGTTTTGCTCACCTATGATGATAACTGTGTCCCGCTCTGTGTGTGTTTTTAGTGTAGGTTATATAAATGAACGTTTGACTTAAAGAAACCGGAGACAGACAACTGGCTATGAAGCAATCCACGCAAAACGGAGGACGTCTGACGACCGTGCGAATCAGCTAATATGAGCACGTTCGATTTCTGCATGGAAGTGTTGGCTTCATCTCTGGGTAGCACTACTTTACGTGGTTTTGGGCGGCTGTGCTTACCAGNGTTGGGGTACTGGACGGAAGGGGATGAAACGAGTAGGTAAGGGAGGAAACAGGGACATGTCATCTAACACACTAAACCTATTCTGAGTGAAGAGTTGGGGTCGTGCATTTGTCGTTGGTCTAACCGGGTGATAGCAGTTGGAAGCACGGCTAGAATTCCTGACTGTAGTCCAGCCGACGATCGTGTTCTTATTGACGACCTCTTCCAGCGCACTGAATATAATGTACCAAGTCATTATAAAGTGTGTCAATATAATGTACCAAGTCATTGTACGCTTTCTGAAGAACTGCTTTGAATGAGTTGAGGAATGTGGTAGTGTCCGTTGTAGTGAGTAGTTTAGCAACTTAACGACAAAAGCAAATGAGAATACACGAAAACTGACAAACTAACACTGAATGAAGGATATTAGTATAATAATACATTTATTACTAAAAAAGTTACAAATGAGAAATTAAATAAATAAACAAATAAACCGACGACTAAAATGACTGAAATGTCGTTGATCACATTTTCAGTCTCCATATTAAATAAATAAGGATATCTTGCCTAAATAAATATTGCTGACATTAAATAAATCTTACCCATATTAATTAAATAAGGATATTTGGGCCTAAACGCAAGATATATTTATTTATGGCAAATAACTATTGAGGACGACAACTGGAGGTTAATTAATTCGACAATAACTACTCTATATTATGTTAAAATGTAAATAAATTCGAAAGAATGAAGGAAAAACGAATTGTAAAATGATGTTATGATTCTAGGGAATTATGACGACGGAACTTGGGTGCAACAATGGAGCAAGGTTTTTTAAGTTTGACATAAGTTTGATTTTTATGTGTTAGAATATGCTCGAGAAAATCTAAATGCACCCTAATGTTTACTCCTAATGCACTAAGAAACTAAATTAATATATTCCGTCTGTACTTACGTAAACTTTATCACACCTTTTATGTAGCTCTTGAATGAAAACAATACGGAGTATATTACGTCCATTAGGCTTGATAAACCTTAGGAAACATTTTTAATGTTTTTTCCCACATAAAACAAATTTTTACACTACAATAAAGGTAGGAACGAAAAACAACAACTGAATTACAAAAACTCGAGATTTTTTTTTAGGAACATTAAACTGAAAAATATGGAGAGCTGATTCACAACAGTAGCTAACTCCAGGAGCAGGCTAGCCATACAGACCAAAAAAGACACGGCACTCAAGTCAATTTTCATATCGAATTAGCACATTGTGCCGATCTGAGGACGACTGTCCAGTCGGCTAAAATAAAAGCAAACAAAAAAAGACTTGGGAATAATTTGATACGAAATGTCCTCAAGTGCTAATAGTCTCGTGTAACAAATGTATGTGCACAATTACATATAATTAGTGATTCGTGAAACAAGACCAAGACTATGATAGTATTGGTCGTGGTCTTGCTTGCTCTAGTGATATTTGTCTTGGTTTTGCGGATCCTGGTGGTCTTGGTATTGAATATATATGATTGGATCTTGTTCTTAATTTTGGTGTGTGTGATCCTAAAGGTATTTTTGCATTTTACGCGAATTATTATATTAGATGCATATAAGATCACGTAATTATTATGAAAAATAAATATTAAAATACTTTTTAAAAATTTGTTTATGTCAACATTTATCTTTTTGTGAACAACTGGTTCATGAATTTTAGATATGTACATTATTTTATTGTACACATAATTTTAATATCAACATAAAAATAAATAACATTTATATTATCACAACCAAATGAAGTATCCCTTGAAAGAATTTATTTCTGTTATAAATTGGAATGAGGTTTTTATCATACTTCTATTAAAAAATATTAATTTATATGATATGTCTCAATTCTTAAACATGATTAATCTCAAACATTTCTTGAGGACATTTGTTCATAACAAATTCATAGTTTTGCTAGGTTAGAATATAACTTATATGGAACCTGTTAGAATATAACTTATATGGAACCAAAGGAAACCTAATTGAACATTTCGGACTATTTATTCACGTATTATTTGGTTGTCAACATCTATATAGATTACTGAAAAATTGTTATTGTTTGGTATCATTTTTTCACAGAATTTTGTACAGAATCCAGAATTAAACTAATTTCTTGTCCTTTACTTGCACAGTAAAAAAAAAAATTTTTAACCAGGAATTATCTATCCGCGAAAAGTAAGTATGTGAGAGTGAGGGAAAGGTGATGTGTGAGACAGCATCTCTGGGTCAAGACTTCTCGGAACGAAGAAGTGATGACAGAATTAGGGAGGTAGCTTGTCTCCTTCGTATATTTTACTGACTATAGTTTCATGTAATTTGCAAAAGAGTGTAATTTGTTTCTGGCTTCGTAGGTATCGTTTTAATATGAGATTGGTGGTTCTGGGTTTATGTTTTTGTTGTTTCTCGATTATTAGGAGGTACATTTCAAAGATGAATTAAAAAGGTCCTTTCGACGACGACTGTTAAGTATCACTGTTATATGCGTTCCCGGATCAGAACAGGTTCAGGTGCTCCCGCTTATCTTACATGCAACTGAAGTCAACACCTGCTTCGTGTTCTAAACGAAATGCTTTCATGAAAATCCAACGTTACCCCAACAAGTTGGTGCCGGCCTCATCGTGTGAGTCTTGTCACTTTCCTGAGCGAATGCAGTTCCACATGAATTAAAAAAGGAATGTTCTTGGATTGGTAAAACCAATTCGTCTTTTTTCGAAACATTGCCTCAAAAATTAAACCTACGAGGCTTGATTTAGCCAGTAGTATTTTGTTTATTATTACCCGCGTCTCACCGGCGATTTTGCGAGATAATGCTAGACTAATTACTTAGGTAAGTATCTATTTGGTTGCTTTAGATGGACGTAGAAAATAATTACACATGCTGAAAATAATTACACATGCTTACAAATCGTGAAAAATACGGTGCTGTCCGAAACTAATTACATATGTAACTCGTAGTTATTCTTTAGAATAATTATAAATAATGGTAAAATATTTTACCTCGTATCGTATCAACTGATTTTTACAAGTAAGCAGTACTCTAAATATATAGGTCTCGTAATCTGTTAGGTCGCATACCCTTGCTGATGTCAACCTACGTACAATCCTGCTAACCTTACCCGGTCTACATTAACATTTGTTGGTTTATTTGTTGTGGAAATCTATACTCTTTGATGGATGTTGATCAAACTTGGTGAGATTGTTTGAAAAGGTCCAGACGAGCCAATGCGCTATTTTAGTGAAAGCACTATGCTGATAATACGCCTACTCAAGAGAAACAGATTAGAAGCGAATCTGTAACTGTTAAAATACCTTTCAAATTACGTAAAATTGTGTGAGTGCAGGAAATACGACGTATTTGACGTTTTATGTTATAAATAGAGAATAAACGACAGATGGTCGTGGCGACTGGAACTCTTGTCGCGTGTGGTAGTGTCGTGGGATCGCGGTGCTGGCGAAGGCGCGTGGGCGGTAGAGGGCGCGGTCGCTTTTGTTGCGGCGGCGAGGGCACCTCTATAGGACGCAGCCGGAGATCGTATTTCTGAAGGCAGCAAAGGCCCTTTCCCTTCTGTATCCTTAGACCCTCTCTCCCGCGTTCTATAAAATAGCATTGTATGCAGGAGGGCGCTCACTCTTATACACCGTTGCTCTGCCTAATAACGTTGGAAGCAGGCCCGCTCAGTAGATGAGAGAAGTTCCGAAACTCGCTTGAGCAGGGATGAAAAATAGTTTGAGTAAAGAAGAGTATCTTTAAATATATTTCTGTGTACAATAGAAATTGAGTGTCCGGACAAAATACCGAATGAATAGTCATTTTATTAATTTACGCTTCATTAAAAGTCTAGTGTATTATCCACGCATTAGATTTAAGAAAGTAAATACTTAGACTTTATCAGACCAGAAGATATGATTAATTATAAATAACCATTTCATAATGAATAACTAACTGCTATTTACTTTTGGGATATGACGTTTCCATGGTTCGGCGTAGGAATCATAAATGGGTCTCTGCCTTGGTCCGTGATCGGAATTGATGGATGAGTTCCTTATTTGCTCCCAGATACTAAATTAATTTATTGTCTTCCTCGTGATCATACGCAGTCCTTAATTACTTTTTTGACGCTAATTTTTTAAATATTTGACATTTTAATAACACCTGATTATGACGTCCACCGAATAAATTATTAAGAGTAGAAACTTTGTCGGGGAATCAGAAATTGGAATCTTATTTTCCTGTGATGCAGAAGTAAATACGCTGTTTTAACCTGACAGGTTTGTTCGTTTTTTTATTTGTTTTCATAATTTAACTCCAAAGAAAGTAATACTTGGATTTCCTTCTTTTTTCTTTTCCTCTTAATTCCGTAGTTGCTAGCAGTGACTCCATTCTTGGTTTAAGTCAAGTAGTAAGTCTCCTCCACGTGGCGTTGGGTGCAATCTAGTGACACATGTTGTTTTAGCTCTTTCCTGTATACCGCCGCCTTTACCCTACCGTATTTGCCCACTAATTTCATTACTATTTCTGCTCGCCTTAATCGTAGAAGTTGTACTGCACATGGATTGTAGGTCTCTCTTCACTACTATCACGATGGAACTTGTGTCCGTTGCAGTGAATGTTACTAAGTGATTCATCTGGTCCTAATTGGTGACGTTTGTTGGCTCGTACGGAAAATGGTATACGAGTGGAACACAAGAGCAAAACGTAGCTAAAAGTCTCTTAAGCCGGCACTTCACTTGGTGATGCGTGTTAGTGTATTTGCACGTATATGCCCAAACACGGCCAAGTGTAAAGTTATTTGTCTGTATTTACTGTATTGTTACAAATACGCGAACACCCTTATCCAACTTCTTGTCGGTTTGTAGCCGTACATCAGAGGACTCAAATAAGGCAAATATTTGCGTGAACCGTCCCTACTTGGCCTTTCGCTCGCGATTGAGACTTGTTGATACTCTGGTTCTTTAACCCATACTTTTGACCTTTTTTCTATTTTTATAACAGTAGACAATATCTCTATGGATTGGAATAAAGAAACAGTTTAAAGTTTTCTTGAATTATGACAAAAGCATCCTTGCATTTGGGCTTACGAATGCATTGTTTGCCATAGTCTTTTCGTAACTTTATATTTATGCAACATGTATTTATAACATGAATTAAAGAAAAAAAATGTGCTGCTTCCGCTGTCAATAGATCCATTATTCGTATGATCAAACATAGTATTTGGCATGATTGAGTTATTTGCTTGTTCAGACCATATGTGGATGGCATGTTTGTGATATTTGTAAATACGTCAAATGTTTTCCCAAATACGACGAATACGCTACACAAATATGCAACGCAAAGTAAAGTGCCACATGGTTTGAGTGCAGTGCTTCTCTAAACTTAGAAACGAAGTAAATTGTAATGATATATTTAATGTATTCTTCAGACCTCTCACTTCAGAGTCTCTCACAAGCTGTTCCACTCTCATCGAATGAAGCATGGGAGTCAAGTGCAAATTGTTCGTGAAGTTGACAGTTGGCCGGAAGAATATTGAGAACCGATACTGTGGGGAACGGGACGGTCGTGCTTGAGGGAGCAGCGGACCCCGAGAGACACGGAACCCCTTGGTGCTCGTACATTGGCTCGTTAGGTGAGGGTAACGCGACAAGGTTGCCAGTCTTCTTGCTCATGAGCTAGAACAGAAAAACTCTAAAGGATTTTAAGACTTTTTGTAATCGATTGTTATCTTCGTGAATTGTTGGCAGAAGATTTGTATTTACATCATTGGTAGAAGTGTACGCAAGTAATGACTTTTTTTTTTTTTTTTTTTTTTTTTTTTTTTTTTTTTTTTTTTTTTTTTTTTTTTT
>NNCF01129515.1:257382-292350 GCA_002313205.1 Laupala kohalensis
TTTCACTGACGTAATTTTAAAAAAAATGTTAGTAGAAAACACTACTTTCCCTTTAGGGGTGAATGTTTGTAAAATTCTTCCTTTACGGACATTTTTCATAATTTTTGGTTCAACTCCCACGTCTAGGGGCGTCGTGCACTGCATGTGGTCTGAAGGGTACATAATGTCATTATGTACTCTGTATACCCAAAGAATACAGTACAATTATGTGATCTCATTTTGAACTTAACGGCATTGGTAGTTGAAACATCTCGTCAACCCTAAAACTATGTATCCGTTGCATTTTTATTCTTTTTATAATTCAATAATATTCTCCAATTCTTTTGATCCATAAACCCATTTCCACCCCCATCCCCACCCAAGGGGTGCTAGTGGTGTGTTTGTTCATGAGGGCTGATTTCAAACTTATATAATATCCGGATTTTATTATCACCTCAACGACGCCGAAAATTATGAACACGTCACTGGTATGTCATGTTAGATATTTTTATCATGGCATCCCCTTCCCTAGGGAGTTTATGCGGACTGATTGTGCAGTTTGCCGTCTTCGAGAATGTCACTACTAATTTCAGCGGCCCCGAAAACTACTATCTCAACACTAATATCGGTCACTTTCGATTATCTTTTCATATCACTCCTCACCCCGAAAACAATGTGTGTGTATTCCTTATAGGGGGTGATCGAGTACTTATCTGGCAATGAGGGTGTGACTTCACTTCATCGGTCCCAAAAATATTTATTTAACCCTAATATTGGTCGTTTTTTAAACTATGTTTACCTGTCCTTCATTCCACCCCTACCCTAGGGATGCTAGGGGTATATTATCTGCAATGTGAACTGATTGTGAACTTAGAAAGCATCGGAGACGCTCTTATCCAATGGCACCGAAAACTATGGTTCGAATCTAATATCGTATGTTTTCATTATTTTTACCTGTCATTCGCTTCGCACCCCCTCCCTAGGGGTGCAGGGTCATACCCCCATGGTGCTTGTTGTCATATAGTCAGTCACCTGTGTATCAAGTTCTGTGGAAATTGCTCCAAGCACTCTTAAAATTTATCGTAGGACACATACATAAAACATTCCAACCCTCATTTCACCCCGTTAAGGGTGTATTTTCGTAAAATCCTTTCTTAGCAGATGTGTACTCCCTAAAAGGAATCTACCTGCCAAATTTCAAGTTTGTAGGCTTTGTAGTTTCTGAGATTTTGTGATCAGTCAGTTAGTGCATGTATTTCGCTTTTATTATTATTTATGAGAAGCGAATTCTCCCAACGAATGGGAAGACGTTAAGCAAACCACTCAATCAACCTTTCTTTGCGTTCTTCTTATTGTAATAGGCTTTCATTCGTTCTTCCGACCACTATGATATGTACTGTTTCTGTTTTGGTTGTCCACTTTGTGGCTGAAACAGTGTCTCTTTCTAAAATGTCGGTTGATCTTATGTTTGAATTCCTCACTTAATGACTCAACACCTTGGCTGAATAAAATACGAAATGACCTCAAAAATGCAAAGTGAGGTTACGTAATCTATTATCTTTTTAGTCTATCAATCCTCTGGTAATCTGTTAGGTTATCTAAAGAATTTCATTCGCCTTTTCTTAATGTCAGTTTCAAAATTTGAAAACTTTTGTGTCGTTTTGATTGATTGTAGTCTGTAACCATCTTCAGTGTGTCTCGCTCATAAAATTTTCCTTATTACGTTTCTCTCTTGTTTTTTGATTTCTTTAAGTTCATATTTTCTGTGAAGTGTCCGAGTTTCACTTGCATAAGGGACTCTTCGTTTTATGTCTGTTTTGTAGTGCCTAATTTTGGTCAGTCCTGACGTGAACTTTTTGTTGTAGAAGTTTTGGACTAACCCTACCTCTTTTTTTTACTTTTTGGAGGCAAATTTGCCGTGAGATTTTTTCTCGTCCTGTCGGTTCGATGAATATCTGAGATATTTAAAGTATGGGACCGTGTTGATTTTACCGTATTTTGTTTTCAAGCTTGCGATTACCGTCTTTGAACTTAGGAATTCAGTTTTCTCTAATGATATCTGTAATCTCACTTTCTCTTCACATTTTGAGTGTCTCGAACTGTTTCACTGCAATTACCTCGTCTTCCACTAGTATCGCCAGATCGTCTGCAAAAGCGAGGTATGGTTGTAGAGGTTGTTTTGGGGATTGGCTTCCAATACTCCCGTTTCTTGAATACCTTCTCCCATGCTTCCAAAACTTTGTCTAGAATGATGTTGAACAGAAGAGGAGAGAGCCCATCGCCTTGTCTCACACCCGTTGTAATATCGAAGGGTTCTAAAGTTTCTACCACGAAGTTTACTTTAGATTTCGTCTCAATTAGTATATGGTTAATAAGTTCTCGTCTTTAGGGTCTAATCCTCTTTCTTCTAAAATTTGGAATAGTGAAGACATGTCTATTGAGCCTCATGCCTTTTTTAAATGTACAAATGTGCATACTAAGCATTTTTGTTGAGGGTTCGTATTTTGGCTATGGTATTGCGGTTGAAAATTTGTTCCGGGCATGACCTGTTTGGTATGAATCCTGCTTGGTATTCTGCTAATTTGGGTTGTAGTTGTTCTTGTGCTCCCTTCAAAGTACAAGCTGATAGAGTTTTGTAGACAACATGGAGGAGAGAGATTCGATTCCTCTATAGTTGTTTACATCTGATTTGTTGCCTTTTTTATGTAGTGGGTGGATTAGAGCGATCTTTCAGTCATCTGGGAATTTTCAGTTTGCCAAACGTTTAGGATTATTTGTGTAATTTCTTTAAGTTATTTGGGCCTAATTTTTTTAAGAGTTCAGCCGCAATTCCATCCTTCGTTGATGCTTTGTTGTTTTTAAGTTTCTCGATGTGTGAATTAATTTCTTCTTTTGTTGGTGGTGACTGGTTTTCTGGTTATATTTCGGGAACCCCTTTTTGGGTTCTGGACAATTTAAAAGCTGTGAAAAATATATGGCTAGTTCTTGGCAATTTTCTTTATTTGTCAGGGCTAGTTCACAATTTTGTTTACGAAAGCAAAGGGTCTGCGGTGAGTAGCCTTCAATTAAGTTCGCGAAGGTTTTGTAGAAATCGTGTGTTGTAATTTCTTGGATTTGTCTTAAAATCTTGGATTTTTGTTTGCGAACTTCAAAAAATTTCTTCTGTTTCTTCTGATTTGTTGCAATTGTAATTTTAATGCCTTTTTCCTTTCTTCTAGCGCATTTTTATATTCTTGAACCCACCAAGGGTGTTTCGGTCTTTTGTGAAGGGGGATCAGTGCTTTCGCTGTTTCGATGATTTTAGCTTGAAATTTCGGCCAATCTTCCGCAGGTTGTTTGTTCCATTTTTCTGTATATAGATTTGCATTTATGCATATAGATGTTTGAGGAAGTCTTGGTATGTTTAGAAAAGGGTGACCCTTCTCAAGAGGGCCAGAAAGTGTGACGAGTTTAAGTGACTTGTCTTTTATTGTGTTCATCCTTTTATGTCCAATAAGGATCATGGGATATTTCCAAATTTTCTCCAAAACTTTCCAAGTATATCCAACATTTCCTTAGATAACGGTAGCTTTGTTTGTCTACGAGACGAGAATGGCCATCTTAGAGGCCAATTCTATATATCTTGCTGTCGTCAAACTTTTTAGTGAGGAATGTAAATATTGTGTAACTTTGTGTGATTTTCATGTGCATAGTTAAATACCTGGCTTCTAAAATGGTTATCTTTTATTGTTTCAGGTAAGTTGCAGATCCCATTATAAGAGAAAATCATTATTCATGAGATTCCATTATATCCGAGTCAGTGACATGCAAGAACTAGAAGATTCCTTCCGGAACCTGGGACAACTGAAAGTTGCATAATGCATTTAAAGTGTTCTGAGGTAGTGCTGTAATTACACTCTTTTATTATATAGAAATATAAATGTTTGCTTGTTTAAATATTTGCCTGCTATGCAAGTTGTAACGTTTGTTGCATACGTAGCAAACTGAGTGAAATTGTGTGAAGTTGTATGAAAGAGTCCGTACGCTATTTTACAATTTTACTCCCCACTCGCGAACAGAAATTCACGGAATGAAAAACATACCCGTGGCTTCTCAACGGCACGTTTTCACGTACTGTGTCGTAAATGTACCCCATTTTGGTCGACGACACCCCGGATACCAAGAGTCGGAGTAGCTATTCCCTCCTAATTAGTTTCTGGTTACGGGTTGTCGAGAGGTGGCGTTCAAAACAACAGCAGCAGCTTATAGGTTTGGAACCTTAAGGAAAGAATTTTCCAACGATCTTAACTGTTTCAAGTTACACTCTTATAACTTATCGTTCAATGCATTAAGGGTAAAGGGGCTTAAAGGCTATGACGTACTCATTTATTGCTCGCACGAACCTAGCTGCAAATTCCAATGAGCATTGTAGACCTCGTTTAGATGGCAAATATAACGCGTTAGTTCGGCAGCAACAGGACCCAAGTGTTCTAAATCCTCAGTCGGTTCTTGAGGACTCAAACACCAAAATATTTTTAAATAGAAATTTCGTAATAATAGACGATGAACACTGACTTCCGGGATTCCTTCCTGTATGCCTATTGACGGAGTACGTGATGCGGAGTTGTGTTGCTGACTAAATGACCGAGGATAATCGAGTTTCCACCTTTGGAGACAGACTTTCAGAGACTATTATGTTAAAGTACAACCTATTTTTCAATAATTTAAAGGGTAATATAGGACCGATTCATAACGTGGTGGATTTACAGATAACGTCTGCATTTTGTATTAGATAATACAATAAGTGAATATCGATGCTGGGGTGACGAAGAGCAGATATTTTATGTCTCAAATGAAGGAAACGATCGTGTTACTTAATGTACCGAGTTCCAATAAAGTATTATTTCCTAAGCACATCTCGATGAAATTGCTCGCGGATCAATAACTGGAATTATGAATGCCAAGAAATGGTGAAAGGCACCATTGACTGAAAGATACAATCGAGTAAACTATTTTGTGATCACGCCAACGGACTCTGATTATTTATTTCTAGGAATCATACGTATTTGCTGCTATTAATTTTCTGGAGGGTTATAATTTTCTTAGATAAAAAGTAGACATGCTAACGAGTATTTTTCGTGTCAATGATGAGACAGTTCTAATGATTTCTATTATATATTGATTACAATACGAAGTTGGTATGTGTTGATTTGTTAGAAGCGATGGACTATGCTTTAACCCTATTTATGTATAATAGTTTATTTTTAACTTAACGTTACCTTGGCATGGTTGTGTGAATTATCTCTGTAGCCTCATCCTGACTCTGGTTTTCCATCGGGTAGTGGCAGATTTTCCATAGGCGGGAATGTCATTAATGCGTCTTTTATTGCTATCGAATTTTTACTTTACCTTTATATCTGCTATTCATTTTGTAATAATAAATGGATGATAGTACGTATTTATTAAATATTTCCTTTTTAAATATTAAATCCGCCACTGTCCTCGGGCCCTTGATCGGAATTGCTTGTTTCCGGAGAGTAACTTTATTTATTATCCCCCACGTGGTCATACGCAGTTTACAACTGCTTTTTTGACAATGAAGTTCATTATTTATTATTTAACATATGTGTGACAGCATTGACTAATTCATCTATATGAACTCAAAATGTATATGCCATAAAATTCCTGCTCAGTCGATGTCTTACTTCAAATGACTCATCATCTCTTTTGTAAATTTCGATAAGTTGATTTGCTCTCACCATTTGCTATTTCCGTGTAGTAAAATGTTCGAAGATTCATTGTATTTAAAATAACATCTGTGAATATATGTTTACTATAGAAAAGTTTCACTCAGAAATATGCCATAAATGCATTTTAATTTTGAATTCAGTATCTAATCTCCCACTATTAAGAAATATCATTTAAACTTCCTTCTCTAATTCATTCGAAATATAATCGATAAGGATGTAAATAAAATGTGATGTAATGGATTGGGACAAGAATGCAGTTGTTTTGAGACAATGTGGTACTTGCCGAACCTAACACACTCTTGTCGATGAGCGTTAATATTTTGGTTTAATAATGTATTTCGCTTCGCCGTATCACGGAAATGGCTTGTCTGATGAGAAGTGATTGAGAAGTAAAGAATCAACCGAAATTACAAAAATATTCCGAAAAATGAAGGCCGCTTCTTGCGTTGGTGTGAGTTGCACAAAAAGTGTTTGAATAGAAAGTGTTGAAATCGGTCCAACGTTTTTGAATGAATACATTATTGTTGATGTGAATACCTTATTTTGAAAGTTTCGCGAGAATATCCGATGTAGTTTGATTAAGTCTGAGCATATTTTGCTTTAAAATGATAACTTTTGGCGAGTTGTACATTATAGCAAACCGTTGATCAAAGATACAGTTAATTCTTTGATAGCTGTAGATATTGCTTTGATAGCTTAGGTGGTAGAGGGGCACATTTCTGATGCAGGTTAGATCCTCTTTGTCATAGTTTTTTATTCTACCAAATCGTTTTATTAGTAATTTGACTCCGAAATTTTTTCAATGTTTGTGATGGAGAAAAATACCTGTGATGTGTGAAACGGGCTATTACCTTCTCCCGCATTCTGGTGCTAATGTATGCACCCTCTTGGGGACTTCTTACTAGACATGCTTCGGTCGACTGCTTTGCTTCCTTATGCGTGGTTAAGATAGGTATCAAAGAACAAGGGAAACATATCTGTAGGTTGAAGGTCGTGAGATTCACTTCTATCGTGTGTATTGACATTTTTTTACAAACGGGAAACATTTAATGTTTAATGAAACATTTCGCGTTATTTACTATATTTTCGTTATTATTACACTTCATCCAAAACAATATTTTGATGACTGAAATAAAATCCATTCCAAAGTTAACGATGATTGCACAATTTTTACTCTAATGAATAGGTTATGTATTGCTAGATAATTCCAATGATTGTTTGTTCTCGTGGGGTAAGTATTTTCAAGTTCAATTAGTTAAATTTATTTTGTATAATTTTCATTCCTTTTCTATTGATTATACTGAACGCATCATTATACTGAGAGATCAATAATCAAGGTGATGGAGTGAGAACATGGCGTTGTCATTAGCCTGCTGGTGAAGGCAGTGGGACTTGGCTGACGTATCAATCTCGCGACACTGACATTGATTCATTCGGAGTTCCGAGTAAGAGTTTAAGATAAAGGAAGTATTTTAGTTTGATATTGATTAGCATTCCTATTACGCGTAAAGATTTAGGGAATGTGACATGAAGAGTTTTCCGTGCATCACGAGTCCCGAAGAGTGGAGAAGTCCTCGTCCACGCGCTCGCTCCCTGCGATGTGGGTCAAACAGGCGGACGGACGCCGCCGACGCAACGTGACGCTCTCATCGCACGCTCCTCGCTTTTATGACATCCTCCCTCCACCGCTATCCCCCTGTCCCTTCCCCATGCGGTTGCCACAGCACCCTTCCTTCGCTCGTTGCGCCCCCCTCGCCACCCACCGCGCCACCAATGGGGAGAAGAGAATGGGGGCGAGCAATGGTTGGGGTTGAAACAGCGAGGCAAATGATAGAGTTTTGTTTATTTACCGGTGAGATAATGAAATCACGGAGAGCTGTCAAAGCGTTAAATTCCCGTATTAGTCTCCGAAATGCGGGAGGACATCGTTACCGACTGTATTTAATTTTCAACTACTCGTACGAACACATTCGATTATTTTTTCCTTTTTCTATCAGCTTTTTAGATTCTTTTTCGGAAGTTTGTTGACTTGTATGAATTTGAAAGTTTGATCTCTGTTTCGGCATGCATTGTTTTAAGTTAAATTTACTAACCTCTCTGCGAAACCATTCACTCAACAGCACACAAAGGTTTTTACTTTCAGTTGTTCTTCCCATTATTACTTCCATCGTTGTCATTGGCGTGCACGACTGTTGTATGGAAGACGCCATGCCCTAACCCAACCCCGCAAAAAATAAAATAAAATGCTCTTACCCCAAAGGGAGTTAAACTTCGTGAGATACATTAGTATGTGTTATATCTGATTAGGTTTGAGTTATCTGTGCCATTCGGACTTTATTGTTTAAGATAAAAGAAATAACGTTTTTGTATTTTGAAAAATGAAATACTTGTTCCGCAGCAAGATGTCATTCACGAACTACATCATAAAACATCGAAATGCCCATCAGGCAGAAATCACTGTCTTCCTGGCCGACTTGCTATCAGCTCGGGAAAAACTATGTGACGCCACACGAATAAGA
This sequence comes from Laupala kohalensis, assembly GCA_002313205.1. Taxonomy (NCBI): domain Eukaryota; kingdom Metazoa; phylum Arthropoda; class Insecta; order Orthoptera; family Trigonidiidae; genus Laupala; species Laupala kohalensis. The sequence continues at coordinate 265,610 of NNCF01129515.1, forward strand.
TACGTCGTTTTTAAGTCGCATGATATTTGGCTTTCAAAGTGCTTTTTCGAAATTCAGGTCCATAAATCACTAACATGTCCATGTTGAGGTATGTTTATGTTAGCAAATTTTGTCCCCAATATGACTCGCAAATCAGAGCCATGGAATTGCAAAAATGGCACGTGCCTCTGTTGGCTAGCCGAAGTACAGACTACAATGTTGAGTTAACGTTCCTGCTTCGAGTGTATGGGTTGGATCTAAAATCCATATTTGTTGTCCATCACATACACCCTATTTCCAGACTGATTGAAAGCGCATACTTTTTAGAATCTAATTTCAAATTCGTTTTTACCCTCTCTGACACAAAATGAAGCTGCATCCCTTCCTGAAACGACTTTCGGATAACGTAAGGGTATACACTCCGATGCGTCTTCTGGAGAAAGCGTCGACGTGACTTCAACTTTCCAAGGATTGATGCTCATCGGTATAAAGAGAATGTCACTTCATATCTGGTAGATAAAAATTCACTGTAAGTGTATGAAGTCGTGGTGGTTTAAGGGTAAACGCGCTGATCTCTTGTCCACAAGGCCCATGACTCAAGATCCGCTGTGGTATTTTTTTGCGAATAATTATGTCTGACAATTTTCCCGCTTACCTAGGAAATATTTCCCCTGAAATTTCTGTACGTTTTACAAAGATTTCGTTTCATCTAAACTTCATTCCGATTTCTTCGCCAAGGTTTTTACTTTATTTTTCTCACTGTAGGGCTCGTGACGGGACATTTTGACACTAATATTTTTACACAAGAAATTGTTTCAGTATCAGTCTTACCCTACAAAACGCTATCAAGCATGATTAATTTCCTTCTCGAATGCAGGAAATTGGTATTATTGTAATTAGTATTATTTATTTCTCATGTACGTAGTATATAGAAAGTATTGTAATCGCTAAAAAAATTCGAAAACGAGATTTTTGCGGAAATATACGTTTTGGAGACCCCTAATTCCGAAAAAAGTGTTTTTTGACTGGACGTCCGTCCGTCTGTCTGTGCGCAGCACTCCTGACTGAATGGATTTTTTATTCGTATTTAGAGTAGAATTTCCTTCTGAAAGCACATGCTTTCAATTCTCTTTTTTACTTTAACATAAAGGTCAAAGTACATTTTTGAATATTTTTCAAAAACTGGTCCAACGATTTTGCTTAAATTTTCTGTAAGTAAAGTACATTTAGTATGCATTACATCTGCATTAGCGGTATTTCGCTTGAAAGTTTCGTATAGTCGCAGTAAAATAATTTCTATCTGCTACATTCACGCATTTGTTTACTATTTTAAGAACCTTGAATATCATTTAACATGGATGAAGCAGAGGTAGGGTAAATTAAAATTCCGAATATTTATTTAACTTTCAAATCTCTAATAAAAGACACTAAGAAGTTGAATTATTGGCTTAAGCCCGACGAATATGTTATAGTTCATTTGTTTTGTCGTATACGGAGCATAAAGAACCGAAAGAAAGTAGATCACGTAATTTTGTCAAAATATCAGTTTTGATGGTTCCTGATTCCAAAAAAATTGTTTTTGAAAGAACTCCAACGCCGACCAAAAAACTTAGTTTTTTTACTTTATTACTTTATCATATATGTCATCTTATACTTTCTCATATACGACGCTGCATCATTTGCTGCGTAAGCTTGCCTATCAGAAGTGTCCACTGCTCCTTTTGCCGTACTTGCTTGTTAATTGATGCATGCTGTGTGTTATTATATTTAATGTTTGTGTATATTATTTGATGTGTAAGGATGTTATTTTATATTATTTCTTATCGTTTGAAGTATTACCTTGGCTAGTTTTTGTTTTGTTTTGAAGGTAATGTTTGATATCTTTTTTGTTTATTTTTCATGATTTTTAAAATTTAATGCTTTATAGCAGTTTCAATCGTTAAAAATACTATTATTGTTAAAATATATTTTAACACTTACTTATTCTTTGACGAGATAGATAAGGAACGTTACGAAATAACAGGAAGTAAATAAAACAAACAGTATTACCTATTTAACCGATATAATTAATAGGTATAATTGTTTATTAATATAATTTTGAAATTGCAAATTGCAAAAAAAAAAAAAAATGTAGTTCCTNATATTTATGGTCTACTTGGCTCTCGCGTTAATAATACCCTATTTATCTTTATATTTATTAGTAAATATATCTTTTGAAATAGAATATAAACCTTTCTGATCTTATCTCTCTCAAAAGCGAAGAAACAGAATTTGTATATTAGAGATTGTTTTATATAAATGCTAGTAAAATATTTATTTTATAAACTTTTTAAATTGGGTAAAATGAAGACGATCATAATATAGAGTAATATGTGAAAATCATCCCACTTCTTTTAGAATACTCTAATGCCACTCCAGACTGAGAAACGTGTATGAGAAAGTATGTGCAATGATTTTGCACCTGTAGTTTCTTTCAAAAACCATTTACTCTCATCAATAAGTATATATTGTTGGGAGCTAATTCATTGCATTCACCTTAATATGACAAAACTAGCAAGCGAAACGTTGTGTGCGGAAATGTAAATTGGGGTATTTCAAACGTCGTTTACAGAAGAACAATATCACAATGCCAGTAGACGAGAGCAGTGGCGAATCTAGAGCGCAATCAAGGAGGAGGCTAACTTGGGGACATTTTTGTTTAAAAATTATGGTTTTACAACACTATTACCTTTATATAAAATGCATCAAGTAAATTATTAATAGTTAACAATCTCGTATTATTAATAACAATATCAATTATTTTTTACTGTTATATACCAATTATTTATTAATACGGTATTATTAATTTTATTAATATGTATTATTATAACAATAACAATTATAGCTAATAACAATTATTTATTTGGTAACACTTTTACAAAGTATGCCATTTACAAAAACTTCAGTTTTATGTGTTAAGAGTTCAAGTCCAATGGAGGGGGGCTATAATCCCCCCCATAGAAGATCCGCCACTAGACGAGAGTATTGTCAATGCTAATTAATTTTCCTTTAATAGTCTTTTCCCTCGAAATATTATCCTAAATGTCAGTAATCGAACTGAGATAAATAATTCTCTCATGGAAATATTGTTTATTTTAACTTTGAGAGTACACGAAAATTGTCTCAATTTTCTGGTACACTTTATAGTTAAAAAATTCATAGAAAATATACAAAAGTATATAATTTAGTTTTAGATTTTTAGATAAGTTTTGCACATTGAAACACTTCAAAATGCTTATTTTTCAGTCAATGATATATTTTTTCTCATTAATATCGCATTCAAAATTTAAAATTTTCAAAATATTAAAAAAGTGTATTAATACTAGAAATAAAATGTACATTTTTGTATTGTTAGTGTTAGATGACCTTCTGTGTGTTACGCGACTCTATGAAAAACACAGGATACCCTCCGGTTAAACAAACTTATCTGTTCGTTTTTTCCTCTGGAATTCGAAACCTTTTTTCCTATTGAATAAGGCTTATTGCGCGTAGTTCCGTGAATGTAATGTGATCTCTATTATTACGATATCATGTCACTGCTAGCCTTTTGTTACTGCCACGTTCTGGAATGTCAATAAAGTTAGTTTGAAAGATGACTACTATCTCCAATCCTTTAAATATTTTGGGTCTTTTTTATTTTCTGTTATTCACGAGTTCTGTCGTTTCGCTACATTTGCTCACTTGACTTTCAGTTGCGAAAGATTGTCTTCTTTTGCTTTACTCAACATATATAAATTATTGAAGAAAACTCGTAAGAAACGAAAAAAGAAAGTGTTCGAAATTACGGCCAGGAATATGTATCTAATAAATTGAATAGAGATTCTTTAGAGGTATGAATATGACGTAGTAGAAAACAAACATTATAATTGTTTGGTATTGTGTTCATTATGTGTGACAGGAGGGGCCTGGTTTACCTGTAATCCTTGCATGCAGTGCAAGAGTTACTATCTATAAAACACTTAATGGATACTTGGACAAAGGAATAATGGATCCCAGATAGAATCGAATTTGAAACCTTTAATGTCACATTGGAGAAGCAAGAAAACCACGTAAACACAAAAGACGGGTTCTAGTTGTTTGAGAAGAACATCGGTAATTTCGAGATGTTGCTTGAAGTCATTAAGAGCAACTATATAGAGGCGTTGGAATAAAACTGTTGGATTTGTGATATATGTAGCTGCAGGTATAGAGACCATAAGGTTTAAACGTTAAGAATATTATAAACGTAGAATGAATAATTAAGAATGGAGGAGAAAGAACGCGTAAAACCTGTAAAAACAAAGGTGGGTTACGAATGGATTCTCTAATATGAAAGTGTTTAAGACCGTGTGTGAAGAAAGAGTTATATTTCATTTAATAACTCGTGTCAAGAGTGATATAAGTGCTTTTAACTCCAAATTTGGGATTTCAAAATCAATTCAAGAATTCCAGTAAGTTAATGTTGTAAATATTGAAAATAAATGTTAACTGAATAACCCAGACAGAGATCTTGTTTTAGTTTTTTAAATTTATTCCTACCTTTCTATTTGTTCGTTTTTATTTATTCTACGAGTGGTATATAAAAAATTATATTGTTTCCTGCTAAGCGATGAAATTGAAAAAAAAAAAAAGAAAAGAAAATTAATTTAACTCAAATATTTGAGATGAATATTTTTACGTTATGGATACATTCTCTCGATTCATTTAACTCGTAAATCGTGCTGTACACTATGACGCCTAATGTATGCGAAAAGATTGCGCATGAAGGTAGTATATATTTTCAAAAATTAAATAACCATCCCATTTTGTTCTCGCAAAAATCTCTCGTTTTGTACATAATTATGTCATTGGGGCGCTATTAGGTATTGGGGCTCCCTGAATTGAGGTTCAATTGCTGATGTACGAAAAGTAATTTCTGTAATGCTATGGTATTTTAACTTCTGCATGATAGTCGAAGAATAAAATTGCGTGTTGTTTTCAGTGCAGTGTTATTTCTCCACTCTGTTATCTTTTGCGAGCTTTCTAACCATATTGTGAAATCAGTTGTGATTTTGAATTCCGCTTCAGTAAACGTTTAAAATGTCGTGACTGTCAATTGATTGTAATATAAACGAACAATGTGACAGTGATAGTTCGTTCAAAACACCCGAGGTCGTTTCCCGGTATTAATTCCGCGTAATTCTACCTATGGAAACCAGTGTGAATTCCCCTATATCTTTATCTTCAAATTACCAAATAAGGCGTGAACGTTAACGCCGTGAATGAATGAGGTGCGGTTGGCAGCGCGTGACGTTGTTTCGCGTCATAGAGAAGAGCCTTGGTCGTAGGCGGCAGCGCACGCGATCGCTCTGCTCCACGTCGACCTTCGCCGTGACGCGAAACGATGCGCGATGTTCTGCAGGACACGCGCCTCTGTTGCCCAACCCTCTCCTCACTTGTGTCCCTTTCTCACCCTGGAATTCCCGTCGCCGGCCCCGAACGGGACTGGTTTATGAAACAAAAATGACTGACACCGGTGCTTGAAGTTTGTTTGATGTCTGACTGAAGTCTGTCTGATGACACGCACATTACCAGTATATATTCTTTTACTTTATGTCTTATCATTTCTCAATATTTATTATAATTGTCATATTTTATTGTTTTGAATAAAATCATTCATCGATATTTAGTGAGAAGATTATAAATCTAAGCGTATTGAACATTTATCAGGTCCCGTGCACTCTCATACCTTGTTTCCGGAAGTATCAAAAGGCTAATTTGGTATATTGATTTTAATTTCATCTAATCTCGTAACTCAAATACTAAGTGACGGTTTCTTTCTTTTTTCTCTAGATGTGTATTTGTCTCTTATGTACTTGAGTTACGAGATTTGTAAAATTTCGAGTTTAAATTCATTTGCTGTTATCGTAAAACCAGAACTACTAACGTAAAATCGAGTGTTACGAATATTCAAAACTGAGACGTATCGACCGAGTTTTCGGTTAAAATTACACGTCATCGGACATTTGATTTAAAAATTGATTATTTGGGGGGTAAATTTTGCTATTACTTGTAAAAGAAAAAACTTATTTCAGTAAATAAGAGAACACTTCTCACTTATTTTGCATGTTGGAAATGAGGTTTAGTTTGCATAATGTTTTTGTTTTTTTTGCATAATTTCTTGTTTTTGTTGTCTATTACCGAACATTTCAAAGAAAAATATCCTTTCCGACATTTTGGTAAGAAGCCGGGGCGATAGAAAAGAGAAACTGTCGAGTGAAGTTTTAAAATCAAGTATATTATATCAGTTACAGCATCAAAAAGACTGGTTAACGTTAATTTTCATTACAATTCAAATTTATATTATTACGGTGAATAGTAATTTTGTAAAAACAATAGTCTCAAAATGGTTCGTTAAATATTTCACTACATAGATATGAAATGGGAATGAATACCAATAAATCGGGAGCAAGGTGGGACGAAACTAAATCTCGGTAAAAAAAATGGCTAGATTTCATGGGAAATTTTTCGGAGGCATACAGAATAAGTTGGTCATGTCAACAAAAATTAATTTTAAGTAAATTCCGAAGTGTGTTGAGCCATATGGAATTTCCGAGTCATGGTCACCGTATTCCATTACATTCACAGTATCTCGAATTTCCTCGTTTTCTATGTACATAGGGTACATTTGCTTATTGAAATTCAGCATAAAATTCTATTTAAATGAAGTTCTCTCGGTGCGTAGGATGGAAAGGCGGAGTCGATCACAAATTCATTTACATTAATGACGTATCTTTTCTATTGTTTTCTTACACATTACGTTACTGCAGTAGTTTCCAACAAAATGGAAAGGACATGTGCATCTTCTGATAGGGTGGCATCGGATTGCGATTACCATCACTGTTCTTGTTTCGTTCGTATTGGCCACGCCAGTGTAAACGATATCGTTGCAGGCGGAAGGCTCCTATATCGAACCGGATATCGAAACAGCTTGAAATGGTGGCACGGCGACATTCGGCGTGGATTTCTGTAGTTTTCCGGATGTGTTTTCATGAAATGTGTTCAAAAACCTTCGACCGTGACGCCATTTTGAAACTAGAGCCTTGTCTCGAAAAATCCATACTTCGGCTGAGGTGGGTTTGAAACCGCACCTCGTGTTTCGTTGCCTCGCGATTTGAGGTTAAACACGTCTCATATTTTAGGCAATTAGAAAATATGAGGGTGTGATTCAATGATATGAGGATGCTACACCAAGAAGAGTAGTAATGGAAACATTACAACAATACAATGAGTTAAAATTGCGAATATTTTAGATAAACGAAGTAAAGTGGCATCGACATAGCTACTGTATTACGACCCAGCTTAGAGTATGTGGACTGCAGATATTATTGTAATCTTAATAATGTGAACTAATACACACGATTCGTATCTTTATCGAATGGGTACCAAGAACGAAGCAATATGAAATTTTGCCTGGTAAAAATAATTCATTATTCCATATATTTTATTGCTATTTTTATTATTATTTTAATTTGATAAGAGAAAATGATAATGCTTTGGGTTTTGTATTAAATAAACATTGGTAAGTTAATTATGGTTTTCAACGGTTTAGTTGAACCGAGATAAAACTCCCGTATATATGTCAGACAATCTAGGAGTACAGTTCTGACACACACAAAGAATGTGCTTTCTTTTTGGAGAATATTTTTAATGATAGAAGGAATTCACTTTATGTAAACGATGATTGGTATAGTAATGTAAGAATGAGGATGCAGTAACAGGACAGTTCGCTGTAATTTGATATGCAGTAGAAAGAAGTACAACTTTTCACTTTTAGTTCCCTTTGTGATGTCACATGAATACTTCTATGATTCCTTCAAACGTGTGTAGAACTAGTCAACATATATTTGAGTGAAATTCTTTACACTGCAAAAAATGACTTCAACGCACGTTTTGTGGTCGACTTTCTGTCTTTTCGTCAGAATTGCCGGCATGTTTTGTTGTTCTTAATTCATAGCAACTTCTTGCTTCATACCTCGTCGTCGAAAATTCGAGGCAATCCTATTTGTACCCCCAGCATTGTCGTACTGTTAGATTCATTTGCGTTGCGTTGGAAACAAATTGTGACTTCAATTATGTATAAGAGCCGCAAAGAAAATGCGCTTTAGTTCACATTCTTTAAGTTGCTCTTCTAAGCAGAGGTTAAAATTTGACGCAGATCTCGTAGGATATGTCACCATATTACAGTAGTTAGATGACTTTACTAGGATGGATTAAATATGTGGCGAATTATATTGTAGAATGATAATATATTACCAGTGGTTGGGGAGGTATATGTGTTGTGATATGATTTGGATGATGTAATCTAGAAAATTAAGTCACTGTCTTAGTTAAAGACATCAGTCATGGCGAGAGGATGCATTTAATTACCTAGAATACAATGAATGTTTATAAATTCGTAATGTATAATTTAAATTATGTTCAGCATTACATAACACTTTTTTGCGTGGAATACGTTACACGTGTAAAACGTAAAATGCAAGTTCATAGTGGCTGAAGCGATTATAGATATTACCATGAAGGAGTATCCTATTCCTTCCTTCACGTTAAAACTTGAACAGACTCCCGCTAATGTTGCTGTAAACTAAAGTCGTTACTTAGATAAATCAATTTTATTGATAATTCCATGTAATCTGCGGCGTCATTCTCAGTATTTTTTTAAAATTTCACTTTTTAAAACTAATTCAGATATATGGATGTTTGTATGTAAAGGTGCTATTTTTGTCTCTAGTAAATTATAACAAAAGTTTTATAATAAAAACTCACGTGCGAAGCCTGGACGGATCGTTGTTAGAAATATATCATTCTGTTGACATTCTTTGAATGATTGTATTGTTGAATTGAAGTTTGTAGCGAGCGTTAACTAAACGTTCATTATGAATGACGTAGCTGTTAATTTTAAATTGTAATACTTGATGTTGGAAACACGTACATGGACTGGGATGAGATTGCTACTTCGGTTAGCACGATGGAAAATTCTCTTTTATTTGATTTATCTAGGGCGGCTATTCACCTTCTCCCTTCCCTTTTGCACCTCGTTCCTCGCCTGTGGTATATAGGTAATCATAGGGCTCTGTGACGTACTATGCTCCAGGCAAAGCTAATTTGATGCAGCCGAGTCAGCCCGATTGTGGTCACAGGCTAGAGCTCACGGGGATGAAACCCGATGTCCATATGCGTACTTTCAGCGGGCGTCGTTCCGTGATCTCTAAATGTTGGCAGCAAGCGGGTGCTTCATTTCAGTTTTGCCTGGATATAGCAGCGCTTTGCTGCCATCTTGTTTCGCCGCTCGTCAGCTTGCCTGTCGCGGGGTGGTGACCCATTGCTCCAAGGGGTGGTGACTCATTGCTCAGCGTTCTCCTTCCGTCTCTCTGCCCGAGATTTTCTACGCCCTACTACAGGCAGTGTACTGAGGGAACCTCGAATCCTATATTCATTACGGAAATAATAATAATGATGAATGACTCTTTTTTCGACAAAATGTCTGTGTTATGGAGAGACACGACATTTAGACTTAGTTTAACAAAATTAAACTTTTCAATGCATAAACTATTAACTGACTAACCGGCGTTGCCAATCGATCATTCATATAGATACAGGTGAACTCGAATTTGATGTATTGACGTTATTATTGCCTACTTTAATATTTCAATGTAAATATTTTGAACGACCGTCATTTATTTGTTTAAGTACTACAATCACTTGATGGTGGACAGCAGCTGTCGATAATAAAAATTCAGTTTACGAGGTCATTCAAAATATTTAAATTCGAATTATAGTCTGTAAAATATACGAATGCGGCTAACTACCTCCCTCTTTCACCATTTCTTCGTTCCCAGACGTCTGGTCAAAGAGATGGCCCCTGACCCATCACTTTCCACTCACACCCACGTCCTTACCCTTGGCGGTCTGAATGATTCACCTACTGAATAATCTTTAGCGTAAATTACTTTTTTATCGTGTGAGTAAAAGACGAAAAATTAGTTTGATTTTGGATTCTGATCAAAATTCTGAGAAAAATGATTCAAACAATATCCATTTTTGAGCAATCTATTCAGATGTTTATCACCGAAGTGTGAGCGGAGACAAAGGTTCTTCCGTCCGCGTTGTCCCGTCCGTACAAACTGCGGTTGTCAAAATATACATATAATACTTCTGTATAAATCTTTTACTCGCACGGTAAAAAAGAATTTGCGCTAAAGATTATTCAGTAGGTGAATCATTCAGACCGCCAATAGTAAGGAAGTTGGTGCAAGTGAAAGGTGAAGTGTCAAGGAGCATCACTTTGACGTGTCTCGGAACGAAGAAGCAGTGACAAGAGTGAGGGAGGTCTCCAACCGCATTTGTATATTTTACACACTGTTGAAGTGTTGTTTGGTAGATATTTTTACACATGCATTGAACTGTTTCATTTGATATTTATGTCATCTGTGAAGGAAAATATTATTTATTTGTTATTGAGAATAATTATCAGTTTCATAAATCATCAGAACGGATAGTGTTCTACTCATGTTTACAATCATGAATATTCTTCCTTCCCGGGTAGCTTTCATATCACTCATATTGTCAAGAGAAGAATAATTCAATGGAAGAAGCAGTGATACTAGTGACTGACGCTACTATCGGATTTTTTATTATGACCCCTCACATTGAACTGCCGTAGAAGGCACAAAAAATCATAGAAAAAAATATTTAACACCATAAAATTTGTCATGTTCTTGTGCATATACTTAAATAAAAAAATAGTTCTATGACTGAATAATACTTTTAAAATAGCAGAAATATTTTAAAAACATGAAATTTTCACAGTTTTTCCCGATACGTCGACTTTACTAATTTTTATACAATAAACTAAAAGTGTCAAAAATAATTCTTATTCAGCGAATTATTACTATTATGTTTGTGACAACATTTAAATATTTCGAGCGTTTACATGCGAAATATGACGAGTTATTAACATTTTTCGAAAACATTGCTAAAAACGACCGGGCACGTTTTTTAGGAATAAAATGTATACTGTCTCCTTCAGCAAAATGCCATGATCACATGATCAATGAATTCAGACGTTTAAAACTTAGTATGTAACCACAAATAAGTGATAAAGAGAACTATGTTTTCATTTGGCGACCAGCGGTACCTCAGCGGCGAAGTGCAGTCTGGTCGTGCTGTAGTAGCGCGCTCACAGTCCACACCGATAGGTAAAGTTAGAATATTTAATTCGGTTCTCAAAAATATTAAAAATAATTTTTGTTAAGACATTTTATGTAACTGTTTTGAACTTTTAGACAATGACACGCGTAAGATAAGTGCTAAGGTGGTTGTTATTGCTGTAGTTTGAGGTTCTACTGTTTTAAAAGTATTATTCATTCTTATAACTATTTTTTTTCTTTGAGTATATGCACAAGAACATGACAAATTTTATAGTGTTAATTATTTTTTTCTATGATTTTTTTCTGTGCATTCTTCAGCAGTTCAAAGTGAGGGGTCAATAATAAAAAAATCCGATATTAGTGAGAGGTCTGAAACCTCCTTCCCCAAACCCCAATCACGCACAATATAGTTTTAGTCGGATGAAGTGTTTCATATACAATGTTAGTTTGTGGTATAAGATACTCCTGAAATGTTTCCCCTCGAAACTTCCCATTTCAATTTTTAATAGCTTCAGTTGGCAATTTCTCCGATGCGTGAAAATGAGTGATGTGAAGTTTACGAACTGTTGTACGACCATTAAACGATGGAAAATATATGCATGTATGTTAGCGATAGAGATGAAGATGAAGGAAAATAAGAAATAGTTTATATTCGCGCACTCGAGAAGAACCTGTTATTTGCTGTGATAAGGTAAAGTTATTGTGAACGTTGAGTGGCGCATGTTGGAGGGAAGGCTTTGTGCGAAAGAAAGAATTCTGAAAAGAATGGTGGCGGAACAGTCTCATATTTCTCTGTCATCACTTATGCAGGTGTAAACCGTAGTGGAGATATTATACTCAGAAATAAAGAATTCCCTGTCTGCTCGGAAGTTTATGGGCTCTGTGTTCTCTCTTTTCTCGCTGTTCTTGTAAAAACTGTTATCCAGACATGTTTTTCTTCTTTTCTGTATCTACTCAGAGACAAACGTTTCTTCTTGTGAAGGTTTGAAAGAGATTGTGTGGAGCGTGGACGGTGCTGGCGTTACTACGGCAACGGGCCCGTGGGTCAGGGGGAAGCTGCAAAGAAACAAAAAAATATGATTGAAAGAACGAAATTTTAATTCTGTAGCCGATGATTCTATTTCACATGTTGACTTAAAATATCCAAATCCTTGAATTAAAAGCCAAGTAGATGGTTGTAGTTGTGGTACCAATGTACTTTAATTTAAATTATAATTTATGGTATTAAAATCGTGTATCTGGTGAGAAAAATTTGTTCGTTTATTTTCATTTAATAGAATTCTCGCTTATTTTGGGGTGCATAGTGTGTCATTTTCATGTAAATCTATGGAGCACATCAGCTTCAAATATCTATAAAATGTAATTATCTATCGCAATTATTGTTGTCTACTTTTAGTAACAATGATTATGCTAAGTGGGAAGGGATGATTTTTTATACTATTAACGGGAAGGGACGGGAGGGCATGAAACCCGTAGACTGACGAGGGGGACCCGATAAGTGGCTTGGTGAAGTGTGACCGTAACGAGACTAGCGAACTGGTAGTTGAGCTTAGGAAGTTCTGGACATTTTACCTCGTAAAATACTCCTCGATCTTCATTGTAAAACAAATTTCATGATCATTAGCGAGTTGAACATTTATTCTTTGAGCAAAACAAATACAACTTCCCTGCAAGGTCTTATATTTGGAAAAAAATTGTGAAGAGAAAGGCGATGATTATTTTCCTGCAACGCTCAACCTTAGAGCTTTTTCCCTGGCTTCCTACGTACCTCCCTGAACCATGTCTTAAGAATGAAGAAAAAAGGACTTAAACTGGTCAAGCCAGAATTTGAAGACTGGCATTATGAAGTATTGAAACTGTTCGTGTCAAGAAATAATTTTTTGATCCCTCTAACCTTTGTGTGGATGAGGATCCAAAAAATTGTAAAATATATGGAGTAATGGCATTTTGTAGTAAATTAGAATGTCAGTAATTACGTTATTTTTATTGTGTCGAAAAAAGATATTTAAATGTACACTTTCCATTACGTACAAATTTGTTTTGTTTAATAGGGATTATGAATGATAGGAGCTGACAGTGACGCAGATGAGACAGACTCAGAGCGTTCAGTCACTATCTACAGTGCGGACGCTTTATCTGCGCGCAAAACCTTTAGTAGTAGTATGCATTTCGGCAACAGGGGAAGCGGGGGTATTTTTCTAAAAAGCATTGATTCACCATTGGGATAAAATGAATTCTGTATTAGTTCTCTCAGGTATAAGAAAATGGTCCACTCGAAAGCTAGTCGTACGAAATTGAACTGATATGATAAGCTTTGGCCGTTAAATGGGCAGAAAAGAAACGGAAATGTCAGAGAAGACTAGTAGCAGCCGGCTCGCGCGCGCAGATATCGCGTCGGCAGTGTGCCCTCCTGGCAGGGGTCTTGTTAGTTCGCACATGTGTGTGTGTGTGTGTTTCATGAGCGGAGGACGCGGTGCGCTGATTCACGGCGGGGCGGGCATTGTGGGCGGCCGCCCTCTTCGCTTTCGCCCGTCCATCCAACCGTCGCCCCCTCGTCGACGTCGTCGCCCACCCGACGCGGCACAATGCTCGAGCACTGTGTGTCCGCGCCTTGTTTTGATCCGCGCTCTTCGCTCGAGGCTCACTCGCGCGGCTGAGAAGGCAAAGAAAGACGACGTTTCCAACCAATTCCACCCACTTTGACTCTAGCTTGTACTTTGAGTAGATCCTAACTACAGGATTTGATTTTTTCGTCTGTAAACATTAAGCTGTAACATTGACTATCGTTTCTTTTACGCATTTACAATGCAGTTAGGCAATCGAGTAAAAAATTTGTGATGAGATAAAGAAAACATCGTTGAGCTACTCAGCAAGTTTTGAGTGGCTAAGCTTCACAAGAATTTAAGTTTTATCAACGAATCAAGTGACTCTCCGCACACTTTACGCGCATTTCTAACTTAATTTTCTAAATATTTGGCAAGATTTATCAGCGTTACAATTTATCAGTATTACACTGTTTTACGGATTCGTAGCTCTTTATAAACTTGGGAACTCTTAATTATATTAGTATAGAATTTATAAGCGTAACAGTATCTTTGAAAGGATTAAATTGCTTATTTATTTATTTCATTCTTGTAGTCGTTTTAGCGACATGTCAGATTAGGTTGCTTATATCCTCCCTTGATTAATCGAGTACCAGCCAAGTGCGCAAAAGTTTGACTCAAAACAAATCTTTATTAATAAAAGAGCTATTACATCTATTTTCAAACTTGGATGAAGACTATTTTATAAAGAGATGTTTTGTAAATAAAATACGATGTAACAGTAATTTTTTAAACTGATATTTAATTTTATGTATTGTTGTGAGAAGATTCACTAAAAATCAGATTGTATTGAACTGTGCGAAGTGAAAAGATATTTTCCTTTCAAGTTCAAATAATGTTGTGGATTTTTTAACTTCACTTCAAGTTATCTTCAAAAAACAAAACAAAACAATTGAGTCAGTACTTCTAATGTAATATGATACAATAGTACTCGTTATACACATTGGGCCATGACAATGGCGTGAGGGCGGATGTAAACAGACACTTTTCTTCTTCTATCTGCTTCGGTCTCTGTGCAATTGAGGAAACCTTTATAGGGTCATCTTGGGTACTCTGCGCTATTGATGCGCGACCACGAGAAGGTATTTTATTTGGTGAAAAATAAAAATATTAGATTTGAACGAGGAGTGGGTAATGAGACTAAGAGTATTTGAGAGAACTTAATAAAGAGAAATGGTTTTAGAATTTCCTTAAGTTTGACCTTTTGTATTTTTCTTTAATTCATATTTTTAGCTATCACTGATCATTGTTCGTACCATTTCCCTAGTCTTTTCTTTTTGAATCCAACGAGCACTTATCGTGCTTTTTCAAATATTAGTTGAAATTGAGTCCCCGATTTTCGTTAAACTTATCTGAGTACCCACTAGAAACTTAAAACTGGTTTGTCTACAACCGAATGCTTTTTTAATTGAACTTCATCCTTCGATTTAATAATTTTTGTGCAGTATTCTACCTTATTCCTGTAATACGTTGTCGTACGTTTTTAAGAAATAGATGTGCATTTTGGAGTGAGCAAATAACGTATTGTAAAATAGTAATTAAAAGCATACGAAATCAGAGAAAGTATATTCAATATTTCTGGGCCCGATTTCTTTCACACTTTTTGGTAGAAAACGCCATTGAACTCTTCCTTAACATACCCAAGATATCAATTTAGTCACTTTGTTTTTAAATTATTGCGACACAATATAGCAATTATGTATTCAGTTGACGGAGTCAATTAAAATGTTTTTCGAGGGCGATGGCGGGGAATGTTACTGTTTACAGTATTACGTCTCACTGAAATATATACTTGGATCGATTTTATTTTGATTATTTACAGTTCGGTTAACAGTTCATACGCCTTATAACACTCTTATTAATCAATCTTCCGTTACGTTTAAAGCGTAACAGCGCTTCCATTTTGTTCTTTTTTTCTGAGATGGGTCGCACAGGTTCAGACGGAATTATCTTTCCTCGTGGTCCAGTAATTTTTTCATGCGTATGTGTTATCTTTGCTCCTACCAAGTAGACATACGAATTTCGTATTGCCCTCAGTCCTATAGGTTTAACGATCCCAATTATTTGAGGTGATCCCAATTCTGTTGGTTGTACCAATGCGGTTAGAAGACTTGCTTTTCAGGAATGTGTAAATTTTAGTGTTCTAGACATTAGATACTTCGAATGTGCATGGTATCGTTGATTTTTAGAATTTTGTTGTAAATTTCTGCATTGAGCTGAGAATAATGATAATGTACTACATCGATAGTCGACCCCTATTATATTCCATTCTTTAATTTTTACTAGATTAAGTGCTTTAAGGTAGTCTAAGTGTGATTCATAGACTACATGTGGTTTAATTACGAAGTTATAAGTTACAAACAATCTTAGTGAATTAAATAGCAGTTCCTATTTTCTGTAGTCTTGACTGCATTGATTTATTTTCATTGTCTTTTCTGTGATTTACTATGATCCTTGAACTCATATTAGGTGACGGTGAGTATTGAAAGAGTTCATATATTATTGAGGAAAACATTGTTCCTCAATAAGTTCAAGTTTAGAAAGATACACTATGTTTGCCTCATAATATCCTTAAACTCTTTTGCGCGGAAGATTTTGTCGTTGCCAATATTGAGTTAATGTTGATATTTTGTGATGTTGGTCATGAATGTTGTTTTTGTCAGTGAAACTCGTTAAATTATTGCGGTATTTATTGATAAAATAAATTTTTAATTCGTAGAGCTCTGAATCCTCCCATTGACACGTGATCTGTCCTAATTATCTCACAAGAAGGACGTGAAATTCCGCGAATGGTTGTGTCGGCTTACTTTAACGACATTACGGAAATGTTCTCACGGATTAATAAAACGGCATCACATTAAAAGGGCCTAGACCCTCGTGTTTTAGTTTGTGATTTTTTTTGGCCAGTCACGTCAGTAGCTCTGAAGCACGCTGAACCAATGGACCGTGAACTACGGTTCGGTTTTTGATTTTCTATCGTGTAATCTTCACCTCGATAGGTACTTGGTATCGTGTGAATTCCGTGTTGTAAATGCCCCTGCTTACTTGCGCCCTAAATGAATCATTATTGTAGGAAGTGAAAGCTTGTTAATGAGGTGGTTTTATTAACCCTGAGCTAATGACCGCTTGGCTCTCATCGCATGGTCCGTCCGCCCGACCCATGTTCCCCCTTCGCCAGAGCTCTTCCTTCCCAAAGGTAAATAGGAAAACGAATGTATAAGTAAGCACGAGACGAAGGATGAGGAGAAGGCATGTGGAGCGTGGCTATTTCCACGTGTGTGTGAGAACCTTCCCCTCTGATTGCACACGACCACTGCGGGAGCAGCTGCGGAGCTGCGGGTCGCCCTTCTGCCTCTTTGTGTCTTCAGGGGAGGCTGTCGCTATGTGAACACGCCATGCGATCCCACTACATCTGTGATGCTGCTACGCAAGATGCTGCGGCGCAACTCATCAGTTGGATCCTTTTTAATGTGTTTCTGCGTCTTGGACTGAACTGTTCATCGTTCTATATTCTAACCAAAAGTCGCTCCTGACGTTGTCCTGGGATGAAATCCTCGTCAAGAGGTGGATGTTAGTAAATGTGAATTATTACGTTCAATGACGTATCAAGGGGAACGTAATCCTGTTCCCAACGCCATATCCCAATCATTACTCTTGGTTTTAACGTAGGAAATGTTAAAGCCAGTGTAAATAGCAAATCTACTTATTAATAACCGACTTACGTGCTATATTTTTCTCATCATATTTTAGAAGGATTGTGTAATATATGGAGTTAACTTCCACTTCTGTTTACTTTTTTCCTTCCTCCTAAGTGTTCACAAGAAAAAAATGTTTTATTTCTTTATTATGTACTACTATAAATTCTGTTCATTCCTCATAAGATCTCTAAGGAAGTAACAATTTCAAGACGTGGACGGGTGCATTCAGAAACCATGCGTGAAACGAGAAAAATAATTCTGTTGCATTAGGCCAGTGAATCGAATATGCATTGCGGGGATTTAATGGATAACCTATTTGTGGAAGCGTTGATTTCTCCCATTTTTTGTCTTTACTCTTTCTGCCTAAGAGCGGGAGAACGCGAGTTCGACCCCGTGCTCGACTATAAACATATTTTCTAGTGGAATTCTCCATAATAATATCGGTTCTCCAATAACTAACCGCATGCGAGTACTTAGTTCCCCGGTTATTCATCTACTCTTCTCAGCGGAGATGAATTTTTGTTGGCCCCGAATAATTATTTCTTCCGAACAATTTCCTGATAAGGGAAATTCATTTTACAAAACGTGGACATGATATGTATTACGACAGAGTACGACAGCGACAGAGTACAACTCTGACGTTGCCCTGAAGAAGGCCACAGCATGATGGCCGAAACGTTGATAGTTTTATCTACTAAGACGCGGTTTGTCCCGGACAAACAAGTTCGTAATGATTTCTTTAGTATTTAATAAGTATTCTTTTGGTCTTAATTTAATATCGTATTTAACTCCATTAGCAATACTTCCATCCCACAAACTTGGTTAATTTGATGAACAGACTTAATGGGCTGAACATAAAATTCAAGTAACCCTATAGAATTATGCACACGATCTTAGTTCTCATGTATATTGTGAGAAGAAATGCCTGTCAATCGGTGTCTTACGTGATAATTACCTTATTGCCGTCGGAACCTCTTTTTCTCAATCCTTAATTTTCCAGATTTACATCGAGATTCCTGATGTAAATCTACTTCATCTTCAATGTACTCACCCTCTTTCCATGAAGTTCCTCTCTCCGTTCTTTTTTCTACGTGTTGAGTATCTCAGTTTTGACGCAGAAGGGCGTTGCATATTTTAACGGGAGTGTCCAACAGCTCTCCGACGTTGTCGACAGCGTGCTGTGAGTGAGGGAGAGGAAGACGTAGTGCGGGTGGCAGAGGGAGGGGGGAGTTAGAGGAAAGAAGCGGAGGTCGCGTGACCGACAGCGAGGGGAACTCGCGACTTTACGATTCACAGAATGTGTTGCTAATTGTTTCATGCGTCTTCTTTCCGCCCCATCAGACGTTCTTCTAAACTCGTTGAAGGGGAATTGAGAGTAACAGATCGGGGGAAGTGTGATGAAAGAGGGGTGAGAGGGAGGGGAGAAACCAAGACCTGTTTGTCGTGCGTAAGGAGCCGTGGGTGGCAAACGACCCTTGCGTGCATCTCGTGCTTTATCGCTGATCGCGTTAAGGTTTCCTGCGTCGTCGTTAATGTCTCGGAATTAAAATATACAGCTGTTACTCTTGTTGCGTCTTTGTGAATCTATAATTTGAGGTGAATGTCTTAGTTTGAACATTTACAGCTCAATGAGTCAAGAGTTGTGCTATGATCGCGGGAAAGGGCTAACCTAAACAATTATGTAGACCAAACAAAACTGTCTCTGATTTGACATTCGGAGTGGTTCGTGGTTGGCGCTCTCGACATATATGCTCATTAGGTTTTGGTTCTAATTCTTCATTAGGTTTTGTTCTTCACAGGTGCTGCGACGCCGAGGAAATTGAGACAACAGCTACTCGATGTTCGAACTTTTTTGTACGTTCTTATTAATTTAATGTAATATCAAAGTGCATTGAAATTCAATACATTTCTTGCAGTAACTTCCGAGTAATAAATGGTGCAGAGTTGAGAAATGGGAAAGGAACGGAGACCGGGATGTTTGCCATTCATCCTATGGGAAAAGGGAATGAAGTGAAAAAATGTCAAACTTACTGAGTTGATCAACTACTTTCTCGGTTCTTTCATTTATATATTTATTTGGCCATAACTATTTAGCTATCTGGTCTATGTACATTGTTATTACAACGTTCTTTTCCTTTCTCTGAATACTTTAATGTTCAATTCTTCTTTGCCACGTCCCTTAGCCTTTATGATTGCCCATAAAGTTCGCGTCACAGAGCAATTTGTACTATCATAATTACTAGTCACTGGTCATTTTCTGTCCTCCTGCGTTTTGTCTTCCTTCTTGTCTCACTTCCATTATCTTCCAAACTATGCCATACTTCTTTTTTATGTTTGTTCCTAGTCGTAAAGGTAATTCCCAGCATAAGCGTTGCATAGAGTTGTTGACAAAATTTTTCCAATTTTTTTTCTTGTCGTACTCCTGTCGTATATTGTTCTTCGGTTCTGGATAATCTCGTGATTTGTGAATTGATAGTGGTTAGTCTGCTGGACACAGTCTCATGAATTGCGAATCGATAGTGGCAGTGCACGGTTTTTTAGATTTGAACAGGGATGATCACAGCCTTCTCAGGAGATTTAGACCAGTGCAGCATGAAGGTACACGAATCTCATGAAGGCTCCTCCTAAATATATTTTCATACTTTCCATACTACCCTATATGCCAAAGAAGCTTAAATATCAGTTATAAGATTTTCTGCATACAATCAATTTAACTGTTTTGTTGAAGATTTTGATATCAATAATGACACATATATAATAGAACTGTGAGTTTAAAAAAATAATGTTTGGTAGAGGTAGGAACAAAAACCTTTTTACTTTTATGGGAAATTTCAAACTACTATAAGCATGCGTAACGTTGTATAATGTTATTAGAGATCATGTTTGTTAATTGTATATATAAAGTAAATTGTGTATAAGCTTGTATATCCTAATATTAATTATTTACCTTTGATATGTATTACGGAGATCACATAACAGCTTCACGAAGGATCAGACTGATTGCAAATTTGACGTTTTAGTGGTTTTCAAACTTGAAGTATGTTGAGGAATCATAATTTTTACTTGCCAATAAACGAAAAAAGAGAGAGAGAGAGAGATTGGATAGACAGCATTTTCTTACTATACAGATTCGCTCGTGTTTCAGAAGATTTGTGGAATGATTTTGAAAACTGCTCGATCTCCTTGAATTAAGAGAAACCCCTTTCTACTCTCGTTCACTGAAACAGTTTTCAAAAGTCGTTACCGCCCGATTGTTTATCTCATTTCCTCCAGCAAATTCGTCCGAAGCGCTTAAATCTCGTTCTCTCTCTTCTTTATCCTTTGGCCGAGTTACGTGTTCTCTCTCCTCCCTCGTCATGTTACCCCTCACTTCGATTAACCCTCATCTTGAGATGAAAACATTGTGGGGAGGATGGAAAACTTACTTGTAAAAAGGATTCTGCACTTCGTAATTTGTCTGGCAAACGAGAAATTTTTTTGAGAGTTCCCCAGAAAGCAAATTTTCTGTGTAAAGCTTTGTTTCATGATTTTATGCGAGTTGAAGAACACCTATCTGTTTTGAGTTCAGTAGTGTTAAAGATACGTTTCTTTTTCAAAAGTCATTGGACGTGTGTAAATCAACACCATGAACAAAATTGTAGATAATTGTTTTTGTCTCAAAATAGGCCCCTGTGCGCGCTATTTTCGGAAAATGATAATTGCTCAGAAATTATTAGCGTTCTCATCTCTAGTTGTGTTATCTCCATTGACTTCCTTTTTCAAATAACTATTTTACTGTTCTATGTCAAAAAAGGAATAAATAAATTCGTGCGATACATAATATTTCACATAGTTTTTTTCACGTATTACTACTGCTTCACAAAAAAACCCAATGAGAATCACATCAGAAACAACAACGACAGGACCACTGAACGTACAAACGAGTAGAATGAACGAATGAGAACTCACAAAATAGTTCCGAATGATCGGCCGGGACCATAGTTTTTCGAGTTAATGAAACATACATACTAGATATATTATAATCTTTGTCTAGTCTCATGTCAATGTTTTCCTTATTTCATTTATCGGTATGGATTGTATTGTTAAGTCACTAGAGAACAAAGAAATTTGAATTTGGCCTAAAACAAAATGATGTTGGGATAATTTGGAATGTTATAAAAATGAAACATTGCCATTCGTTCGTTTAAAAGATGACGCTGATTCAAACACTATTAGGTGGCATTTATGACTTAAAATATGCTTTTGACTTCTATGATACAGCCCTATGTTTTGTAGCGAGCCTATACAGGAAGAGGGAAGGTTGGAAACATCACATCCTCCGCCAGGCTACCTCGAACGTGCGCGAGTTTATTTCTGCGGAATATTAGATTAATGTGTGTGACACGATCACTGAGAGCGTAAACGCATGTCGCGTCTCGGGGTCACCGCCACTTGAGCACGCGCTCTGATACGCACGCGTGCCTCCGTGCGATTGTTTCATGCTGCCGTACACTTCCTACGTACGTAGAAGAAAAAGGCCAATGTCGCAATCGACATCAGTGCCTTCCCTTCCACCTCTCTTTCTCACTCACCCGCTGTCACCCACTCTCAGAAGCGCAGCCGCATCGAAGCGACGGTGCCTGAAAAAACGCGGAACATGAAACGGGTTACTCTCTGGTTTCACTATACTCGTGTGTATTTTATATTGCCGACCCGGTCGGACTTAGCACGGGTTTTTGTTACGTACAAAACTCGGATTAAACGTCACCGCCGCGACCGTGAACACGATGGTTAAGCGAGTAAGCGAATAGGCGGATTAAAGAAATGCCTTCAGAAAAGTAGCTTTACCTATAAATAACTATCAGTTGACTCTAATTTTGGTATGAATAAAACACGTTCGCGATGTAAAAAATATTCGTATTAACTAACGGCAAATGAGTTACACTAGAAAAGTAATATGTATTTAAAGTAATATCTTGAAAATCACTTAATGACATCAGTGCAATCTGATATAAATTTTTATTTTGCTTTCGCAGTACTCACAGTGGACAGAAACTGGCGCTTAAAGAAGTGATGGTTAATCGACGTTTTCCTATTTTTAATTGTTCTTGAGATATAGCTAAAATTCGTAAACCTCTACAATAAACAAGCATTGTCCTTTCAAAATTTCATGTTCTAACCTTAAATACTTTTCTCTCTGCTTTGATAATAGATCACTACCAATATCATTACCATCATTCGATCTAAATATCACTTCACTGATCGAGTAAAAATTAATGGTAGGAATATTCACGCATTTTCATATTTTTAGTCATCACTATATGCCACTTACGCCTTCATATTTCTATTGTATATATTAATAATTTAAGTATTTATGTATTATTACTATGTCACAATTACGAATTTAAATTTATTCTCTAAGTGAAGTATTAGTTTTCATATTTCTATCTCATGAATTGTGATCGAATGATTCTTTCTGTACAGAAATACTTACTTAATCACAGCTGAAAAAAACGTTATTTTTTTCTATCCTTGTATAGAAAACAGAATTATCATTCGTTAATGCACGCATGGGAATGAGGACGGGCCCAAAAATAACCTTGCCGTAGAGCAAGTGTTCTATTTCTATCGACTCCGCCTGTCAATGCACCCACGGCAGCGGACAGACAGTCGCGCATGCTCTGCTCGCCGCAGCAGCCCATTCGCGGGGCGCGCTGACGTCACACATGCACCGCGTGTACACGAGGTCTCCTTACTTGCTTTCTTGCTTGCTTCTGCTGCTGTTGCTGCTGCTGTTGTTGTTGGATGACGGAGAGGTCGTCGCCCCGGTACGGCAAAGCGCGGTGCGAAGGCAGAGTTACACTCGACCACTCTCGTTCACTGGTACACTCATTCGATTCGAAACATTACATTCCCTGATCCTCCGTTGCTTCAGAAATTAATACATCTGCGAAGATCGCGTACATTACAAGTGGTACACATTTAACGCTTTCTAAAGATGCACTTAATTTTATCAACATTTTTCTCTCAGCTTGTGTTTGTTTTTCTCTCAGCAGTGAATTATACAATCAAGTGCTGCTGGCAGGATGAACCTATTTCAGGTCCAAGAACTGTCTGGTAATGTGGGTGCTGCAGTCTGCTTATTACATTGGAATTAATTTCGAGATTTTTAATGGAATCAACTAGGAATTGTCCTAGGGCAGGTAATAGTCCTAGGGTAGATAGGTACTATTATAACTTCTTTAACATTTCAGTGTCTTTTTACTTCAAAAGCTAGTTCTTGATATTTCGGTATTTTGTCGTTTTTGGTTTTTTCTAGATTGTTGGAATTTACGACCGCAAAATCGATGAGTGTCACTTTTGATTCTTTTCTTTTCCAAAGGAGGACATCAGGTCTGTTGAGAATTGTTGTAAGGTCTGTGAGGATGCTTCTGTCCTGATACAAAATATTTGAATTCAAATCATCTTGCAGGACTGGTTGGGGTGTGTACTGATGGCCTGATGGTATGAGGTTCTTCATGCAGTTCAGTGTTTTGGTAATTTCGAGGCGAAAGTTTCTCCCATGTTGTTATGTCTAGTTTCGTAATTATTTTTTATTGTCATGTCTAATTTTGTAATCAGTTTTCTATATATTATTATTATAGATATTATTATTACCAACTGACATGTTTCTGTAAAATTGGTCCTCTATAATGAAGAAAGATGAAGAAGTAATTTTGGAGAGAGAAAGTAACAACTAAAGAAAGACTGACTTTGACATCTATTAGTGAAGTAACTTTTGCAAAGAATAGAAAATGGTTCAATACAGGATATCGGCTCGTTAAAATTATGACGGAACGTGGAAATATGAATTTTTATCTCCAAAGATTGGGAATGAAGAGTGAAAGGACATGTTTATGAGGCAATGAGGAGGAAACTGTGGACCATGTATTATGGAGTTGTGATTTATTTAGTGCAAAAAGGGCTACACTTTTGCGAGAGATGCGGACAACGGATGTAGTAGACCCAAGGAAACAGAATGTGTAAATTCATCTGAGAATTGTACTCTGAATGGCAATGTGCTTTGTTTCTATTGTAACTAATATATCTACAAATTAGCTCCTATCAGTCTTTGTGGTCAGCCAAAACTGCGTAACAGTGAACTCGCGATAACAAGCTTCACAAGATCGTTCCTCGTATGGGATTTTTTAAATTTCGTTTCTGCCAACATGACTGACAATTTACCCGATTTTCATGGAAATCTAGTCAGCTCAGATTTTTACCAAACTCAGAATTCTTGGTCGGCAACTGCGCCATGCAACTTTCTTGGAGTTAATGTAAAACGCGCTGATCATCTATGAATGCAACTATCTTGAATGAAATGGGGCGAATCGGATGAAGTGACTGTCAGTATCACGTGTCTATTGCATTAGTGATGCGGAGCCGGCGTATAACGANTGTATAACGATGTTCACTTTTGTTCTCATACCTTCATCAAAGTCCATACTGACAGGTCGTCACATCTGCTGCACAGACGTTTTGTGAGGGATTTCTTTTTGTCCAGGGGTGTATTGTTTGTGTGTATACTTTGAAGTTATTTAGCTATCTGTCTTGCCTTTGTGTTACAAATAGTATATACAACTAGTAATATAAATACTTTCTTTTTCTAAATTTGCTAACATAAAATAATAGTGTCCAACCTCTCACTTGTAGAAAAGCACCTGGTTCATTGAATATATGGTTAATTGAATAACATTTTTTACAACTTGGGGAATTGTATTGACATTTTGGCGACCTCCAGATGCGCTTTACTACCCCATTGATACACCGCTGTAGGAACTTGTTTATCCATCATAACAGTAAATTTGGTTTATACCGTTTTGTTTCCTTAGAAACGTGCTTGAAATTTTTCATGATTGAGGAAGGCGTATGGAATACATAAATCCGTGATGATGCCATGAGACAGGTAGAATAATAATATTTATTTATATTAAAAAACAGTGAGTATATAGAATGCTCGAATATTGTGATCCGTGGATTTCATTCATACAATTTCAAAATTTAAAGAAAATCAAACAATTGCGAAGTTGGATTGGGCTCCACGAGAAGTTTGAGTCGAGAAGAAATTAACATCATTGCACAAAAATGTTGTGTGAACTATTTTATCTTTAAATCAGTAAATTAATTTGAATATTTAAACAATTTGTTATTTCTTATTAGCAAAATTGTATTATTGTAGAATTAACTGTCGGGATGATATAATTGATACGTATATTCATGAATCGAGTTTTTTCCGTAACATGTTTATGGTCTGTTGAAATACAAGAAAAAAATTTAATCCCTTTGTTGTGGATTGATCAGGCTTCGCGAAACTACGATTGGCCTAAATGGAACAACAGGTGCTCGAAGAAACCGGATACAATACCAGTTTTACGCATGTTGTAATAGCTTTACTCCTGCTTCTGGCAACGGTGTCTGGGAAAGTATTCAATAGCCCCTGGGAGTGAGAGAATGATGCGGTTATAATACTTCACAACGAGTTCGAAGGAATATGTTCTATTCTTGGTAAGAGTATAGCTAAACTTTTAGATGTAATTCTTTCGCGAAGAGAATATTCAAGATACATCTTTGTACAATACATTAAACTGTACTCTGCATTTTTGATACTTTTAAACGTAGAGTTCAGTATTGCTACGAGTTTATATGTTTATAAAATATTGCTACGCTTAGCTAGTTCAGTATTGCTACGCTTAACATGTTTATAAAATATATTTACAATGGCTGCTAACATAAGAGCTGTTGCGAACTGCATGTGATTGTCGGAAAATTTACCCTGACCATTTGTAATCGACCGTCTGTAAAAAATTGTACTCTACATTTTAAGGGTATTGACGATGTAATATTATTGTAAGTACCTTTTTGGCCTCACCGGTGACTCAGTGTTGTCGCTCATCATCGAGTCATCCCGGGTTCGATTCCCGATGGGACCAGAAAATTTGTATCTTTTCACAATAATGTTCCAGTTCATATAGGTGTGATCACTGAAAAGTCAACCTTCCTTCCTCTATCCAGCTGGTCCTGGTATCAATAACTCCAACTGTTACTAACTGCTTCTACTAACCCCTCCACGTGGGCCAAGTCGTTGGTAAACCCAGCTAACCGGCCCACCTGCTAACAAAAGCCTACCATCCAACTCCTAACTCCTATCGCTCCATGTAGATAAGCTTCAATAGCACGCTACATTTCACATTTACGAATACAACAAAAAACACACACACATTATATATATATATATA
>NNCF01129515.1:299849-367005 GCA_002313205.1 Laupala kohalensis
TATATATATATATATATATATATATATATATATATAAGAATACGGCAGCCCTAAGTATATGTTATTCTCTGGGCGGAGAATGTAAAGAGTACTTGTAAATTAACTTGACTTCAGGATCATTATGAACTGTAATGTCAGTAGTTGAGGTTCTGGATAATTCGGAAGAAATATGGATTGACGTATTAAAATGTAAGCTAATTATCTAATTAACGGAGAATTTATTCTTCTCCAAATGAAATTGACAAGAAATAATACCATTTTTCTTTTTATTATACCAAATCGCTTTTGCTTTTGAAAATATTTTTATGTATGTGTGTTCATTTAGCGAGTTCAAGTACATTGTGAATTCGGGAAGCATAGAACCATAGATGATTGAGTTTTCAGAATGCTTTTATTTTTTAATTTATTTTGTTTTATAGTGAGGTTCAGGTCATGAGTTCTACAATTAAAACTTACCGTGACTGGGGTGAGGGAATTGAGAATGAGAGATGTTAGATTGCCGGGGGACTAATGGTATCGAATCGACATTTGTTTGGGGTAGCTAGGGGAAACCCCAGCTGAAAACCTGATCTTTGTTCGACTGAGCGTGATTTGAACCCACGCTTTGCCACACAAACATATGGCGGAAGCGAAGACTGTCACAAAATCCATTTATAGTATAAATAATTTAAATCATAACTTCTCTATTTATTCAGCAGCTGGTGATAAATTCGTTCATTTTTTACAAATTTTTCTTATCATATATGTTGGGCGTAGTATTTGTTTGGAAGAAATCTTAACATTCCAAATAAATTCCTATACACCTAACGATTGGGGAATGTTTCTTGCGAATCTTTTTACGTGAGTGAAGTCGAAATTCACAATGTGTGTACGTAAATCCAGTTTCAATATGATCTTCCTCCACAAGAGCCAATGTGAGATCGAGTTAGTGAGGAGGGAGAAAGAGAGAAAAGGCGATAGAGGGAGGGTGATAAAGGGGAGTAATACAGTGAAGCAACACGTGTTCTGTGGTGAGGCAGCCGTCAAACGGAGCGTCGATGTCTTTATTAATTACTCAGCTCTTCAGGTCGACCAACCGAATCCACTCGCACTTCTCGATCATAACGAATTCAAGTCCTCTAGTGCTCAGTAATTAAAGGCTGGGATTTATCGCTTTGCTGAAGTCATAGTACCTTCCTTTTTGTGTCTTATTACCATGTCAATGGCTGACTACTCTTCGAGGTGAGTTGTGAACTATATATCGTTGTACAACAACCGAACGATTCTGTAAGCACATCTATAGCAAATTGAAGAGTCGACATTAAGACCAAATCAAAGTAAAAGAGTGACAAATCAGAGTTGTAAATTTGTTCGAGGAGCGCTACCTGGGAGACAATTTATCAATAATTTGAGAGTTAACAATACATTTGTGAGTACAGGTACCTTTGTGAAATGTCTTATAAGATTCTTCGATTCAACGCGATAACGCGGCTATCTCTTTTACTTTCGCCTCCGATTCTTTGTCTTTCAGTTGACTTTTTACGGTTTCACTCATATTTCGTTCCTGAGATCTTCCTCCTGGAGCCGGTTTTGAAAGTAGGTCGGATACATGACCACCTCGTCTTCTCATCAAACTGATGCTTTATTTCGACAGTTCAAAACATCCTGACATGAATTTATGAATCGACATTCCGTAAATGTTTGCGTGTCGTTTATGAGGAACTTGATATGAATCGCGATTTCCTCCAAGTGAGCTTGTTAATCGCAACACGTTTTTAACCCCGGTTTCTCAGCTGCAACATAAAGGAAATGTCGAATTACGGTCGCTAGTGGATGGGATAGGCTGTTGTTTCCCTTGTACCTATGTATTTTTCAAAGAAAAATAGGCCCATAAAAAGTGATTAATATAAAGCATGATGAAGTAAATAAAAATCATATTGTTTTCTCACATAATGCGGAAATACAGTTTTAATCCTTTTTCTTAAATGATAGGACTCGCATGACTATTCGACCAAGTGTTGCATTATTTGTACAGGTGCGTTGTTAAAATCTCATTTTGATGCGCCTCGCACTTAATCTGTTCCTTTACGAAAAGAACAGTAACTCGTAAGATTGCGTTCGCTCGAGATCGGGTTTTAACGTGCCTTGTGACTTCTAAGTGTGAAGTCTCATTTCATTCATGCATGGAACAAATATAAGTCAAGGAATCAAGAGAGATCTATAGAAATCTTCTTTAAGAGTTGTCGTAAAGCAGTAATTAAGCACTTTCTTCCATCTAACAAATAAGAAATTGCTTAAAATAATGAAAGGTTAGTTCTGGAATTACCCGATAATTGCTCTGTAGCGATTTTACTTGTTATTTTTTGTTTTGTTATCATTATTTGTAAAATTCTATTTTTACCGTTGTATTTGACGTTTTTGTGATTTTCATGCTATTTTTCTGTATTATGTATATTATCTAATAAAGCCATTACCAGCCGAAGAATCATTATTATTAATATTATCTTAATGAAAATTTTATTTGCATTGCATGCAAATAAAATTTTCTTTATGATAATAGTAATAATAAGTTGTTGGCACTTTGGCATGTCGTTGTTTCCCATTACACGTTCCATACTGATAGAATAGGCTTGCGGTGAGTGATGCGTGGACGACTTGCACAATGGATAAAGGAAGTATGAATTTGTACAGGGTGAGCAAATTAAAACTGGCCCGGAAAAAAATTGTAATCCTGACACGGAATTGACTCTTGTTAATGAACGGAACTGCTATGTACCGAGATATTTGCTGTTTCATTTCATTTGTATGAGTATCAAGTTCAGTGACGAGTTGAATGCAATATAAAATGGTGCTTACGATGAAACAGTGTGTTCATTGTCGAGTGTTGAATGAAACACAATTTGTGCGGAACTGTTTGCGCAAGACTTTAAAAATACACGTGTTTTGGCAAAACCTCCAGCAAAGCTTGCAATGCAAAACTAAGTGGTAAAATGACGCGACACGGGCTCTGTAGCGAATAAAAACCGTAACTAACCGAAAAGAGTCTAACACCAGAAAACATTGTTCAAGTGAAAGAAGCCTGGAAAGACGTCCGACGAAATCTCAACGCTGTCTGTCTGTGCTAGTGAGTTAAGAGATCGTCGTGTTGAAACATGAAAAAGGACCTGCATCTTTATCCTTACAAATTTACTATTGTACACGAGTTAAAGTCTCCAGACCAATTTTTCGCGGGTTGAGTTTTGTCGATGGCTTCTGAATGAAGTGATATTAGGACTTTGGGATCCTCAGTTTTTCATTGTTTTAGATGAGACCTGTCAGGGAACTCACAGAACCTGCGCCATTATGCATCAGAAAATCATCATCAGTACAGTGAACAGCCGTTGCATAATTTCAAGATTGATGTTAGGTGCGTTATGACCACGTCATAGATGATTCTTTCGTCAAATTGTTAATGCTGACCGTTATGTCCAGTCTGCTGACCGAATCTGTTTAATCCATTTGTGGATGATATTTTCAGCAGGACGAAGCAACTGCACACACCGTCCCGAGAACGTTGTCACGAGTGCATGAGGTGTTCGGTGAGGACAGTCAGCAGAGGCTGTAAAATCTCCTGGCCACCTCGATCCCCGCGAGTGTTTCCTGTGGGGCAAATTAATGGGTTTGTACTCAAATAATCCTCACACGCTGGAAGAGCTACAGTAGGCGTTGGAAACGCTAATGCTGCTTTACCTCAAGCAGAGCTAATACGCGTGGCTCACATTTTGATAAATTGATCACCGCGCTACATGGATGTTTACGGTGGCCTTTTCCAGCATTTTCTGCAAGGAGTAGTTGTCCTGTTCATTAACAAGAGTCAAATCTGTGTCAGTCTTATAAATATTTTCTAGGCCAGTTTTATTTTGCCCACCCTGTATTTTCTCATTGTAAAGAATATTCCAGTATTGCTGTTCACGTCCTTCAAATTAAATGTGTCATGTGGTTCACTAACTAAAGATGGGAAGAAGGGAGATCTTTTGGAGGTATCCCTTGTTTAATACGTAGTAACAATAATACTTAAAATTCCAGTTTAAAAAATTTCTTAAATATTATTATTATTATTATTATATTACGTCAGGCAACACTATAAGCTTTGTATTATTTGATTTCTTTTGTTCATTTTATAGTCGTTACCTTATTTCTATCATCTGTTTGTATTCTCGTTTTTCGGTCAACGATGGACCATGAGAACAAACTCAACATGGATTTATTTACCAGACCTTGGGGGATGACCGTGTAGATATAATCCAGATTGCCGAATCCGGGTCTATAACTATTGTTTTTTTCCCTTGGGGCTTTAGGGGTCGTCAAGGTCATTAGAGTCCTTTATAACTATTGTTGTTAGTCGCAAAGTAATGACGGCATAAGAAACAATTACTACTTAATTCTACTTCTAGGTAAAGCATTGTACCTCTTGCTTGTGACTGGAATGTGTAAAAGAATGTTTATTCCTATAATAAAGTAATTCGGAATTTTTATATATTTTGCTGAATTTAATTTCTTATTAAAAACAAACTTATTGTGTTAGTGATGTGTATGCTGCTGGTATTGTCATATTCTCCGTGGCCGTTTATAATTTTAATTTTAGATTCAATCTGAATGACGTAATGTATCGTAAATGATGCGTGATTATTTTTTATTCAACGTGTTAACTTGCGTGTTCTTACCTTCGTCCATTGTTCAGCGTGGAAGCAGCTGCGATGACGCAGGTTTACGGAGGATGAGCTTCGTTTCAGCTGCATCACCCAGAGCCCTCTGGTGATAGGTGGAGGGGGGGGGGGTAAGAAGTCTTCTCCGGGGAAGGTATCGTAGTTGGCCAAGTCGTTTACTTTCCAACATGGAGCTGTTATATATTACTTATTTTTCACTTCCATATATTTTTACCAATTTAGTAAATATTGCAATTGATTATTATTTCTGTTTTCTTTTAAAGTGCTGTGAGTATCGTAAAAGTATGTGTAAGGTAATGTATTATGTGATTATATATTATTTATATACATAAGAAAATTAGTAACTGACATATGTTTGTAAAAAGTGGCAAATGTATACCCCCTCTCACAGTGACGGATCTATCGGGGTGGGGGCGAATACATTCTAGATCCGTCACTGCCCTCTCACATATTAGCTTGGTTTTCGAAGAGAACTCGTTTTTCAGGCGTGTGCTATTTCTCCATGTTTCGTTTGCGATTGCACATCAATCACGTCACGGAAATTATAGGTCAATGAATGCGCTTTGTATTTAGAGTAGCAATAACCAGGTATCAAAAGTAAAGCACTTCATCTTTCTGGTGAAAGACTGACTGATTTGGAAATATCTCAGTCTTCTACACGGCGATAATTCCATTGATTTGTTTTGTTACGATAATCCCATTGATTTGTTTTCCGCAAGACCTGGAACCGATATGGGCTGAAAACATCACCTGAAAGCGCGTTGGGAGCGAACACTGTACCTTCTATGCTACCGATGTCGTTAGCTTTATAATCCCCCTACTCGCCTGTGTGCGCGTTCTTACTCACAGATCTTTTCCTAAATAGCGATTACTCGTTCTATTCCTCGGAGACGTTGTTCAGTCTGACGCTATTACCACTTTCACTGTCTTTACCTGTCCTCTTTTTCGTGCTGTCCGCTTCCCTACCTCCGTCGTTGTCGGATGCTTCTCCCCCCTCCTCCCTCTGTTCCTTAGCCTTCGCAGCTGGGAAGCACATGCACAGATTCCTTCCTGCCTGAGCCACGCGTAATGGAAGCAACACAAAAGACTGAGGGCGTTTATTTATCTGTGGCGAGACGGCGACGGTCGTCCCAGTAACACACTGTTGTCGAGGAAAGCTATCGTACTGCTGGAGAGTATTCAACTATCATTTTTCTTGAAAAATCAAGTTTTGTTTTGTTTATATTCCTCAGCTAATGGTACGATGGCGTTTTCCTTGTGTTGTTTTCCAAGAATAGTATTTCGGGAAAGAACATTTAAAAAAATATAAATTTACACGTTTCTTAAGTTTTTGATGCTACTATTTTCGACCACTTCTAAAACACAACAATGTACTATTTTTACTTTCTAATAATACTTGCGTAGTATGGAAATTATTGTAATTGTCCCCCCCCCCCGCCGAAAATAATTTTTGAATGAATTGCGTTGGAGAGAGTCTATATTCTCAAAATTTCGGGATAGGTGTTGTATGTGTGAATGTTTTTGTTTGTTTGGGTCATATGTACTTCGCAGTATTCACCTGGTCCTGATTGTACGTTTTGAAAAGGTGAATGAGCGAATTGAAATATAACAACTTTCGGTCAGGTGAAAATGGCGACGAGCCGGGAATCGATTCCCGATTCCCACAACTGTACACCTTCGTCCTCTCGATTCCCGCCTCGTCGCCATTTTCACCTGACCGAAAGTTGTCGCATATCTTCTCCCCGAGTAGGGTACACGGAAGAAATGTACAGAATTGATATATACTTATATGTGTTCAAATTGTTGAATGTGTAATTTTATACTTCACCACAATTCTTTGGTGTGTTGATATGTGTATGAATACAAAGTACTACGCTCTTCTACGACTCTAATCGAGAGTCTCCGAAGCCATTTCCGAATGATGCCTATTTCTGCTGTAACAATTTGTCACCGTAGTCGATGAATAATCGCATCCGCGTGGCTGGTTATACCCTCTCCTTGTTCACCCCTGCGGTGCATCGCGGATGCTGGTGCGGTCATCCACTCGCAGTAGGTGGCGCGTGGGCGGGGAGAAGGCGGGCGAATGGGCGGATGAGGAGGCGGCGACGGCGGCAGCGGCCTCGCCCGCGGCGGTACCGACGCGGCGTCGAGAGAAGTTGGTGACTCACTTCGCTTCCGGCGTCCGTCACCTCACCTGCATTCTTCGCGCGTCTGCTGGACCTACCTTCTGCCTCTGCTGCTGTTTGGGAATTATTCCTCAAGTTGGAAGGAAAGAGGTTTTATTGAAGTTTCTTTCGTCATTTCCACGTCTTATCCTCTTGAAGTGTTTGTACATACGTGTTTCTATATGCAACGTTTCGGACGTTCAAAATCTAACTCTGGATTATGAGTACCGAAACTTCAATTAAAATGAGTTAAATATATCGTCAAAAATTGGAGAGAAATGACCTGGATGTAATAAAGTGATGGCGTATGAACAAAAACCTTAATGAAGGAGGGCTAAGATTCTCAGATTATTTTTGCAGTTTCGTTTATAGCATGGTCTCTAGAATATAATGCTTATTTAGATTTGGCGAGAAAAATTTTACATAATTTTTCGAGTTAAGATATACGTTTTCCTATTTAAATAGTTTTTTGTCTTGACACTCTGTAAAAATTATGTTTGGTAAAGAGCATTTTATATTTCCCTTGCAGTTCTTATTTCGTTCGAATTCGTTTTGCTCAAACTAGTTTGAAGAATCTGATGGAGTTATTTTGCGGGTAGAATATATAAATAACATAAGTTCCTGATCTGTTAAATGGAATGTAGTGTTGCTTCGCGTGTCCCATGGTGTAGCATGGTGACATGCGTTTGCGAAGAGCGACCGAGATCGCATTCCCGTGGGGCGTGACGGGCGGTGTGAATGCTGTGTGATTGGTATCACCTGGCATTCCCAAGGGTTGTCGCAGCGTTTGATCGAGGGATGCTATGCGGCGTGTGCCGAAGCGCAGAGCTGATGCAGGACAGGAACGTGGATGGGTGGCAGGGGTGGACAATACATGACTTTCATCGTTGTCTCTTGGAGGTTGTTTGTGGTATCAAAATTGTGGAATTTACTCTGTGCCTGTAGGCCAGTGGTTTCAAGAAATGAAGCACGGGATCGGACTTGCGTTCACCGACGTGCCCGGAGCGATAACGGCTTCTGTTATAGGACAACAGTAAGGAGTGGACAAATTATATTCCTGGTGACTCTGGATCTGTGAAGAAATCTCCTACGTCAAAATGTACCAAGAAATCCCACATCCCTTTACCTGCGTCGAGGAAAACCCTCTCAGAAGGGTCACTAACTGGTAGTCCTACCTCTTATCTCTTGTGGTCAACTTTTTCCTTTATTCACAAGTTCAAAGTTCTGCTGCATATTGCTATAAAATTATCCATTATTGACAAAAAATTGGCCGTTCGATAAAAACTATTCTGTTTTGGAACGAAAAAAATCAATCCTCTCAGTGTTAGGTGTCGAATCGAAACACCTCATTGCGTTCATATCGACAAAACAACCATCAATAGTACGTGTGAAAGTTTAGATTTGAATAAAAATTGCGCGAGAAAATCAATTATGTTAAACAATATATTATTTTAACATTTAAATAATATTCTTGCAATGAAATCGCATAAAATATTATTAATGAATTAGGCTTATTTTATAGTAGCGCTCAATCCCCAGCTTTGCAAGGGAATTCTTGTTCTGTTGCTCTTTGTAATATTAAGAGACGAAAGCAACACTTCCTATGTACACCGAGCTGTCTGCCCCTGAGGCATTTTTATATCACCTTATGTGTATTATGCAGAAAGTACTCTTAACGTGAAAATGAGATAAATAACGACCCAATTTAACAGGTATATCGTATTTCATTGTTATTAGATATACAGACGTTTTTATGATGGATTAACATAAAAAAAATCGATTCCAAAATCACGTCAATTACTTGAAAGCGCTGGTTGCATTAGGTCGTACCCAACAATTTCTTATTTTCAAATGCTAAAAATGAAAAAAATTTCTCTACATTAACATGTAAATAAACGTAAAATTACAAAAACTCTACAATATAAGATACAAAAATTTTGACGCAACGTTTAACCGAGAAACATTGACGGAGATTTATTCTAACTGATTTTAGAAATACACCTCTATCATTTAGTCACTCATAGGCCTTGATGAAGTGTGATGGGAGTCGGTAATTTTGCAAAAATTAATTCTATACAGTCAGTAATAGAACAAATGTGTAAGAAAACTATATATTATTTTACTTTAACCGAATAAAACCAAGGAAATTTATATCAAGAATTAACATTGTGAGGAGTACGTAATATTTTGTGAGTAACATGGTTTTATCTCAGTATCGAGACATCGCAGAAGTGTAATTCAAAATTTATTGCATTTGTCTATCGTAGACGAGAAAAATGAGCAGTTACTTAGTTTTGTGAGATGAACGTTTAATTTTGTAGCATCTTCTACTGAAAGTGCAAGAAATTACTTCTCCCTTCCCCTTCCTCATCGGAGATAACCCGGAGATTATCCTTCGATCAGTCTTTGGGGGTTTCTTCCCTGCGAGGTTTTTGAGCTGCGGGATTTCTTCGCGAGACCGTCGCTCCGACCACGCGTTATACAGGTTTCTACGCAATGAAATTACAGAGTTTGTGGTAGCGCCACATAAATTTTACAAAGGTGATTGGAGCACTCAGCAATATATTTTCGTTTTGATTATAAAAAGTCATTATATAACAATGCAAAATAATAAAACGGAAAAAATCATGAGAGTGAATCAAAAAATCATAATAGAGAAAAAATAATGTTACAGACTAATTCTCCGAATATAGAAATACAAAATCTGAATACACAAATATCAAATCTTACTAAACCTCCCATCACAGTCCTCTGATATATTGCTTGGATAACATTCATCCCAATCTTGTGTTCGGCGTAATATCGAAGTCGAAGCACCGCTTGCGTGTTGCTAGTGTATAACCTGGATCATAGTCTCGGCTTTGAGAGCTTCATTGACGAAAAAAGTACCTCACATTTGTACAAACTGCCGAATATAGAAAACATCTGAGCTGCAAACGTACGAAATCGAGGATAGTTTACAGATGCAGGGCTTCATAAAACTTCAAATTACCTTCGTGTTGATACTTTGTTTTTAACGGAGTATCAATCGATAAATCTAATAGTTCCAACTGTAGCGCTTTAGGTAAATCCTCAAAATACATTGAATAAGAGGAAAGTAGTTGTAACATTAAAATTGTTTAATCTTGCAATAAAAGCTTGCAGGATATCTTTGAGCACTGCAGTATTTATCATTATATACCACTCGCTCTGAAACATTCCGTACGACCTCTACAATCCTGGCCACTGCCTACCGCATGATTTGCCGTGATGATAAATACCTTAATCATCTGTTGACTCCGAATTCTTGAAGCTTTCCTTATCGCTATTTCTGAATGTGGGAAAGTACGTTTTCCTTGTAACAGAAACTGTCTGAATAGAATCTTTCAGTCCATGATGTCGTGTCGTAAATTTGTAATATCACAACCTTAAGGATTGTTACTGAGAAAGGGTATTTGTGGTTGTTAGTTGTTATATTATGTTTTTGTTACTGCGCGATGTTTTATTTCAGTACTTTAAATTAGACTTTTTATATTGTTTCATGAAAGGTTATATGCTCCCAGTGAATCTACAACGAGTTCAAGAAAAAAACTCTGGTTTGGTAATGTAATACGTTTTGTTTTTCATGCAATGATTTTGATAAACATTAAAATGTCTCTAGAAGTTTTCTGAACATTCCTTTCTCATTACGTACTCTTAGAGGTTGGCGTAAGATTTGTGGAATAACGAGTAACGAGTCATTTTAATGATAATAATAATAATAAATTTATTGTCAAAAACAGTACAGACTGCGTATGACCACGTGGAGGACAATAAACTAATTTACTCTCCGGAAGCAAGCAAGGGACCATCCCATCAATTCCGATCAAGGGCCCTAAGGCAAAGGCGGATTCAAAAATTTCAGCAAAAGTTCCTAAATAAGATAAAAAGTTAGCTGCGAGTTATAATACATATATAATGTCAATATGTTTGTAAATTTACATGTACAAGTTATTATCGAACTATAGATTATTCTGAGTATAGTGTTTAAAAATCATAAGAGTTGAAAAAAAACCCACTAAATTCACGATTTATTGTTACAATAAACACGCCCCTAGACAAAGCCTAGAGAACCTGTATAAGAAATCCGCCTCTACCCGAAGGAAAAACGGAGAAAAACCCGGGCCAGGATGGGGCTACAGAATTAATGTACACAACCGTGCCAAAGTTGAGTACACATAAAACTAAATTAATATGAGCCATACGGCAACACAATCATGCAAGAAAATAGTTTTTGAAATTGTTATAAGTTATTTAAAAAGTGCTACAGCAATGGCGTGATAAAGTACAAGACGAATTTAACTTTTATTAAAATCAATAAATTCTTTTACAGTGTAGAAGCACTGGTGCAGGAGGTAGTTTTTAACCGCGGATTTGAAGATATTCAATTTCATAATGTCTTTTATATTCTTGGGCAGGGAATTATATAGAACGATTCCCGAATGATAAGGTCCTTTTTGGCAAAGAGTGGTTGACACTCTAGGGCGATGAATATTACTACTATTGCGTGTATAGTGTTCGTGAACGAGACTGTTTCGTATAAAGAAAGGGTGGCACTTCAGTAATTCGGTCTTAACAAACACGACTGTTTCATAAATATAAATGCAGGGAAGTGTTAAGATATTTAATTCCTTGAATAAAGGTTTACAAGAGTTTCGGGGGTGAGATTTACAAATTATCCGAACTATCCTCTTCTGAATTCTGAAAGTTTGAATACTCTGACCGGAATTACCCCAGAAGGTAATGCCGTAACGTAAATGGGAGTAAACGTTTGCAAAATATACGCAACGGGAAATACGTGGACTAACTGCGTTAACTAAGATTCGGAATGCGTAACACAATTTGCTTAATTGGGAATTAAGATTGTCAATGTGACAATTCCATTTGAGGTTGTCTTGAATATGGAGACCTAAGAATTTTGTATTTGTAACAGTTTTTAATTGTGTTCCGTTTAAAGAAAGAGAAACCTGGGGTAAAGATTTTGTGATACTATTGTGAAATGACATAGACACTGTTTTGTCAGTGTTTACAATGAGACGATTTGCATGGAACCAAGTCGAAAGGTTAGACAAAACTTTTTGAGCATTGGCGTGTTTACATAGTAAATTAGTGTCATCAGCAAAAAGAACCATTTTGCAATCTGATGTGGATGATGACATGTCGTTCACATACAATAAAAAGAGTATAGGGCCGAGAATTGATCCTTGGGGTACTCCGCAAGTAAGTGGCTTTGTTTCTGAAAGACAACGCTGAAGTATTTTATTTTGAGTATAGGATATTTCGACCTGTTGATATCTATGTTCGTAACAATTTTTATTCTGTTACATCGCGAGGATTGAGCTGTTTCAGAGAATGTTAGCGGTAACAAGAACCCAGATTTCTTTCGCCATCTGACTAACAAATTGTGAGTCACTCTCCGCCACTTCAGAGATCGTTGAAAGAAACTGTTACACGCTTCTGGTTTCCGAGCCATGAATCACTGTTCACTAACGCCATGCGCTCGCCGGTTTCAGCAAAACGCCCCCAAATGACCGTGTGAGTTTCGCCTCATTCCGCGAATCGTAAATAAACAGCGGCAGCGAGACCAGGGCGAGAGCGTTGCAGATTTCACGCACACCCGGTCAACGGTGCCCCTTCTCCGCGGTCGCTGCGACCGCCGCGTCGCGCCACGCCGTCGCACGTGCGCGTGCGCCGTCGACATATGCGCGCGCATCTGCCACCCGCATGGCGATGATGGCGGCGCGGCGGGCGCAGTATGCGAGGCGTGTGTTGGCGAACCACGTGCGAAGTGCACGCGCCGAATCCAATGCAGCAGCAGCAGCAGCAGCGCCTCGCCTCGCCTCGCTGACTCACTGGCGGAGACAGATATTTTTATATTCCATGTAGTTGACTACATGTTGTGGTATCTGCTAGACGTTTCTTGTCCCATAACCAGATTATGTAGTCAACTGGTTTTATATAATATCAAAAAAGGTTACGGAAGAAGAAACATATCTATACAGCCGATTTCCATGGATCGGTAATATGTTGATACTCTATCTCAGTTTTTCAATAAGTGTTACCAATGGTAGATATTGCATTTCAATCCTTAACTACGCCGTTGTTGAGAATTGGTATAATATTTTATTTATGCATAAAATTAATATTTTATTTTACTTTTGGACATCGCAACCCAATGATCATACCCAATTATGTTTACATTTATCAAACTTTTGGCATCTCTCGCTGTATCAAAGCCCTCCCCGTGACTCGGTGAATCTTCATCTTCTCTGCGCCATTGTGTTGCGTCTCCGAGTCGCTTTGTCTGTGGCACGACGTGCGCGTTGAGTGAAACAGCTTCCCTCTGCTTTTCCCCCCTTCTCTTTCGTGCGTTGTGTGCATGCGTGCTCCAGTGCGCGTGCGTGGTCGTGTTTTATTTTCGTCTTGTGCAGTACGCACTGTCCTCGTGTGCGATGTTGCTTGCGTAGAGCGGAACATTAAAGAAAGAGGAAGTTAGCTCTGACGATGTCGCTTCAGGGTCTTTCTAAGTCTTCAAAGAAGTAATATTTTCCCTCTTTCTCGTTAATAGTTATCGTCCCGAGTGAAGTGTGTCACGGT
Organism: Laupala kohalensis; assembly: GCA_002313205.1. NCBI lineage: Eukaryota > Metazoa > Arthropoda > Insecta > Orthoptera > Trigonidiidae > Laupala > Laupala kohalensis. Next base: position 313,315 of record NNCF01129515.1, read on the forward strand.
AACCAACTTCCGTCCGTCATACAGGATACTGAATTATTTCTTTTCACCCTATGAATATTGGTGTGCTACAGCAACGCATATATTGTTCGCTGTAGTGTTATGCTCATATACTTGCATTGCACATAAATTTAACGAAGATTTAATAACCAGATCTATCCTTAAAAAATGTACTGTTCACGCGAGGCTGAATCAGATGTACTTATCTTCTACGCGAGGTTCACAGGCAGCATTGATCGTGCGATAGAAAGTATGCAGCCGCGCGACATAATTGACCAGGGATGTGAAATGGTTTTCGGGACGAACGAAACATTATTATTATTATTATTATTATTATTATTATTAATTTTCATGAACTATTTTCACAACTTGTAGTTGGATTCNGTGAGGTGCGTGATATACCAAGAATCCTCACCTCAAGCGATAACGCTATTTAAAAATCTTCTGATCTACGAAATTAAAAATCTACAGGTGTACTCCGCCATTGGTGTCGACGCGCTGCTCCACCTGTCGTTCTTTTCTGGAAATAGCAATTTGTCAGTTCACCTGTTGAGACGAAAGGACTCTTCTCAACTGTCCCTATGGTTTTTGCGATATCACCGAAACTCATTCCCCCTCAGAAATAATTCTAGAGAATTTTGAGGTTGTTACGGTTTGACTCTTCAAAGCTTCCGATTTGCAAATTAATTTCAACCATCAACTGCAAACATGATCAAGAAACCTTTATACGTGCTTTTGTTTCTCATTTTTATTTTGTTATTATTATTCGTTTTACTATAACTTTTTAAATACAATAATGCAGCTGTCTGCATAGTTCTCAAATGACGATCTCAGCTGAAAAGTCTCCTCCCATTTTCTCAAGATCAAACCATTGGCAGAAACCACAATAGGAACAATCTTCACCTCATGTAGTCGATAAATGTGCTTAAGTTCTTCTGTTAGAGGTTGATATTTTCTTCTCACTTATACTACTTAACAAATAATGATCTGCAATATCTCTTTATTATTATTATAGTATTCTCGTTTTGGCCAACTAAGGACCACGATGACGAGTGTTAGTAAGGCTCAATTCTGTGTGAGTTTTCTCACTAGACACATCTCTGAATATTTGGGGGAACAGCGTCTAGGTAGAATCCAGATTGCTGTATCCGAATAGTTATTATTATTATTTTTATTATTATTATTTATCTTCTGTAACTATTTTCACAACTTGTAGTTGGATTCAGTTGGGGTAAATAGAATAAATTAAATAAACTAAACAACTTTCAGGTATATGCACCAACACTACAATAAAACTACATTAAAATTAACACCAACTTGTATATCCTATATTGCTCATCAGACTGCCAACACCGCACCACTCATACTATTATATACATCTCACCATCATCACAACTTACTACACTCGCTTGCAACGAACTACTGACCTAACCAATTATCAACATTATCATGTAACCTAAAACTGGTTCTCTGTAAATACCGTCCTCACTCCTCAGGACTCATGCTACATTACATTAGTAACATGCCTAAAACTAGCTAGAATTTACTGGGTTCAAATTAATGTTTCCAGATACGTTTGCTGAGACAATGAAACACAAGGTATCATCCTTAGTGTTTGAAGTAGCGAATGCCATAAATTGGAATAATAATTTTCTGTCATATATGTGAATTCAAAAGATATCGTATTGTATATATTTGGATTACTGAAATGTTTTAAATGCATTTAACTGCGTTATGGTTGTAATGACAGACCACGAAGGTAAATTGATTGTATGGTGTGAATAAAACACATGTAAGTTGTTACATGGGCAAACCTTTGCATGCTGTGCACGAACTGCTTCGAAGAACATTAAATTATTTAAAATCTAACCACTGAATAGAAATCAACATGATTTATAGCGAATCCACACAATAGCGAGTTCCATGTTATGAGATGATTAATCTCAATTATGTTGAATTGAATATATTAATGATCATAATACAGCACAACAATTGAGGAAAATTCTAAAGAATGAATGTGATTCTGCAAGAATAACTGAAATCTTTCAAATGTACATTTGAAGAATGTATTGAATTTAACGTTTTAAACATTGCTTTTAATGAGTGGTTGAAATGATGCATTAGAAGGAAATTAAAGGAACGACAAAGCAAGGATATGTCGCAATTGACTATGAAAAACACGTAAAGAATCAAATTACACATGATACATTACGAAGAGAAATGTTTATATACCTCTTTAAAACTAAATATTACTTAACAGAATAAAGCCCTTAGTCGATGTAAACATGCAGAAAATGCTGTCACCATGCGGTCCATCCCATGTGGCGAGTTTCTTACATCAGCTGAATATGGTAATTTGGATCCAATGTAAAGTTAAAAAACACTGTTCGAATTGACGTGAAACGTACACGTCGAGAGCGGAGGCAGCACGATTCGCGCACTTGGCGAAGTACAATCTTGCACGTTCATTGTTTTCACATTGAGAAGAATCGGACGAATTACTAATGGCACTTGAAGAGCGTCCAAAAATAGATGAGATGAGTGTGTCTTGCTCACGTGAAAATGTGAATGTGCGGGTGATAATCGCTGCTGTCGCATCCACAAGCCGTCGCGAATGGACAAAGAGACGCCAAGGCCTCACAATATGAGGACGGAAGGGATCCGGATGTGCCGGAAGCAAACTGAATAACGGCTGGGATAGAATTCGCTCGCTTCAAACATGATCTCAGCTCTTCCCTGTTAGGCTTGCTTATTCTGTTAGGTTTATTGCAGGGAAGGCCAATAGCGCCTTGCAAAAATAAGCGCGAAGAGTTCGAAAGAACAATGAAACTCAATTCGGCATGAACAGTACTATTATACTCAAAATATGCTGTTATGCTCGGTTACTGACACTACTGTCATTTTGACTGCATAAATGAAAGAGTTGGTGTAGTTACACATTTCTAACTCTAATACTCTAATTAAGGGCTTAATTGTTGTATCGCTGCGTCGAGATGTAATAAATAACAGCAGAGAAATTCCAGGTGATTGAGATTTTCAACATTTAGTTAAATACAGTTTCTACAAAATTGACCTGCATCCATTGTTTATCGATGTACCTTTCTTTCGACAAAGAGATACATTGATGTAAATTAATGCTCCTTTTCATATTTTCATAATAAAAAATAGTATACTAAAAGAGCAGGCGTCCTCTTTTTCCAGAGATCGTCTAAAATTCATCGGACCGTCGACTGGTCTACGCGATCATTGGAGACGCCTGGACACACTAGAGATGACTCATTGTGTCTGATATCAATTCTATTTTGTAATCTTTATCGAAAACTCTTATGGAATGAACTGAGCTCAAATATTATTCTGTAAAGCTATCGTGGATGGGAAGAAATTTTCCCAATGTCGAATTTCTCCCATTAGTATCTCACAATACATTGTAGATAAAGTTGAAATGGATTCTAATATTTATATCTCTTCCGACCTATCTAAATCTTCCATTTGATGCAAAACAAGTGAAATGGGATTCGTCGCATCGCTTTGTACGAAAGTGAAAGGAACGGTGTCTCGACACATGGGCAGATGGCCAGTGAACATATGAATTTGCTCAACCTTCCTAGCAGGTGCTTCTTATCGTCGTCTCCTGTGCCCCTCCTGTCCTTCGTGGAGCTTCGTCAATTACGAAGCGCACCCCTCTGTTTGCAGTCGAAGCGAGTGGGCGCGCGGCCAAGAACGAACCAACGAACGCTAGCACTGGCGTAACGAGCTCACACATTTCCTCGAGACCTTTTACTACTGGCCTCTGCTACGCTTTCGAATTAGACCTTAACTCATGGAGCTCTTAGCTCGGCGGTTGGCTCTGGCTGTACACTTCAGTAACTAATATATTACAATTCTATCTCTTGTGTTGGGGGAAAAAAGCCGGCTTTGAACAAATTCCATTCTAGTGATAAACATCTAGGTTGGCGTATTTCTTTGAAGTATAATTATTTCTAAATGAAAGGAGAAAAATGTGTAAATTTTACCTAAATTAAAGCAAAGATACGACAAAGTTACTAATTTAACTGATCTGATCTTTTACATTTAGTTCTGGATATTCAATTACCCGAAAATTGGGGAAAATAGTAAATAGATAAAAATAGGAAATAAATATGAAATGTAAATAGGAAAAAATAGGAAATGTAAATAAGTAGAGGGAAAAGTAAACCCTCAATATGCTATTTGGTGGCTAAGCAAGTGGTGATACACCATCGAATTGTAGTGTAGATTAAGGTATACGAGTACCAGTCATCCATGTGTAGAAACTATAATTCTTTTTGAACATTTATCTCAGTCCATGTGAGCTTCTATCTCAAATTTTCAAGCTAAAGTTTTCAGCCTTTATAAAATTTGTTCCAGGTTGCAAATCTATAGATGGAAACAATAGTTTTATTCAAAGTAGCCTAAATAACAAAGTTTTGCCTTCTCTTCTTACGCATTCTCAGACATTTATATGCAGTGTCGTTGTAGAATTCTTATTTTTGCTGACATTGGAGACGACTGATCCACATTCATTTGATCATGTAATTAGTTCCTGAAGATGACCGATATTTCATTGAAAGAGCTCTCACCAAAGAACGTAATACAACAACGGAAACGAAAAGCCAATTAAAATTTTAAATTATAATTCTTCCTTTAACGCTTTACTAAAAGTAGCAAAATGCATCGAAGAAATTGGTAAAAATAGTTTTTATAGTTTCCGTTGAATACAATGCAAATCGGCACTCTCACCTTCCTTGTAATTTATTTGATACCTTGATTGATATGTAATTAGTGTTCATGAAATTCGATAATGTTAATTGGGAAGTCCAACAACTATATTTGCGTGTTATATTTTTTTTAGAATTTGGTGAAGAGGTGTTCAAAATTTCGTTACGTCGCATGTATCAATTATGCAATGACGTATGTACGTGTGTGTAATGTATTGACCTCTCAATCACGAAATGTGAAAATCGTTTCGGTTACGTCTTGAAATTGAGATCTACTTCTAGGTAGCACAATAGCGTAATTTACTTTCTATACACTCAATGCATTAATGTTGATTGGATATTTTTCTTGAACGAAATTCTCCCTTGTATAATTTAGTAGATGAAAAGTTTTCTATTGATCAAATGGTGTGCCTCATTTAATTTGATAATATTTTTTAAGTATTTGGTGTCTTGATTAGTTGAAACAAAAATTCGTCGTAAAATTAACGTATGGATTTTTTCTTGAGATGTGAAACAGAAAATATGAGATTAGTCTAAGACCAATTAACGGAGGTATCTTAATTCTCTAGAGCCAGTTATTTTTATCGTCTTTTTACTTCGTTTGTTTCATAAACGTTCCTCGAAGAGTTCTACGCAGGATACTAATGTAATGAAAGAGCTGAATTTAAATGTAAGGAATTTAAATTGTTGCTTCTATTTTGTATTTCGTTATGGAGAAGTTAGATTGCATTATCCTCGTAACAGACTTATCAGGACACCAAATATTTTGGTAAATACATTTTTTTCTTGAATTCAATTTCTGTCGAAATAAAACTTGACTTCCTTTAAGAAGTCTTAATATCTTTCATTGTTATTCTGCTTTCATAAGATGTAATAAAATAAAAAAGTGTATGAGCTTTCTAGTCCTCTCTTGTAGAGCTTTTTGCGTTAGAGGAACCACAAGATTACATATTCGAAGCTCACGATCTCTTTCTTTACGAAGTATAAATATTAATGGTATTCTAACTCGGGATGTTATTTTCGCTGAGCCTTGTTTTTTCGCTTTGTGTGCCCTTTGTAGCACTTCTAATGACGCTCGTCCGTCCGAAGCACACGCCGCGCCGCCGACTGTTGTTTGGCTTTCGGATTGACGAACACGCGATGGCAGCAACTGGAGGACTTCGTCGAAAGAACTAAGAAGCGAGCAGAAGAAAAGCATAATTATTATTAGTCATTTATTCTGTAATGAACTTCTTCATACGTTTTCGTTAATCTTCCATTGTTAAAATTAGTGTTATTAGTGCAGTAGTTTATATATCAAAATGAATTCAGAAACGTGTTTAGTTTTGTTCTACCAGTATGTAAAATTGAGGACATGAACTATATACAACCTTACAGCACTTCATTCCGAACTGAATTCAGGATATGTTTTGGGATGGCAGTAGTGCTGGGACCAATGTTCTTCTTATGTGGCCACAGAGTTTGTATTTTAACGGTATCACAGAATTAATTTTCAAGACAAAAATATATCGTGGAAGTATTTTTTTCTATTATTGAAATAATATCAAGTATTATTTTGCATCTCTTTGGTAACTTTCGTTAAGACAAAGATACCTAAAACAGCTTTTTGTGACGAACGCGTGCATTGTACCCCTTGACTTGTGGTCTGAGTGCATTTCATGCTTTTCTCGAATACTTGGAATTATTTTTTCGTTCTGGGACTTCGATATGATTCTGGTCCGATGCCTGTATTCCTTCGAGAAGGCCGTTTTCATATCTTGAACGCGAACGTGTGACATCACGGAGGAGCAATACTTAGACGCGACCGACCGGCGTGGCCGTCACCTGCTCTATCAGCTGGCGCACCTGTCGCAGATGCAGCAACCGCGTGCTACGTCCCAGCTGGTGGCAACGCTAACAGGGCACGCGCCGATACGGAAGTGCCCACGGCGGCGGCCGCGACAAGGGATAATATTTTTCTTAGAAATCCATTGAGAATTTATTGATAACCGGTTACTCTTTCTTATATTTCGTTTGTTTTCTATCTCTAGAATGTTACATCATCGCAACCTCTCTTGGACATCAGTATCGTTTGTTCGTGCTGTCGCATCGTTGAAACGATTTCAAAGTGTTTTTTAATTTATTTCAGAATGAATTAAACACAGTATTATACAAAATCGTAATATTCTTACAATTAAAAAAATGATTTAATTATAATCCTATTAAACTTCATAAAAGAAAGAAGCTTTTTGCTTCTGGACATTATTTTATAATCTGATTGAAACACTAATTGATGCAACTAAGTATCTCCCCGATTGAAAGATGTTCACTAAAGGCCGGAGCTGAATCGCTTCGATGAGTTTATCTTCATATTGCTTCAGATTTTCATTCATCATATCAGCTAAATATGGAAAACGTGATTTGTGTTACATATCTGAATAATAAAGAAATATTTTCATAAACATAGGTGAATACGATGGGTTTTCAAACTTGGGTGTAGCAGAGACCCATCCACGAATTCGAAAGTTCCTCAAAAAGCAGATTGAAGACCTGAATAATGTTCTAAAGAGTATCACAAGTAATAATAAATCATTACTACACTTAACATGTGACAAGGGAATGAAAATCGTAAATTATCCATCATCAGGATGCTTTTTTGTGAGGGGCTCTTAGCTGAAGAGGAATACACCGTCGCTCATCCACTGCGATTCGAAGCGAGCAATTCTGAGGGTGGTGATGCTGATTATTAGCGCATTTTTGCCTGTGTTACTTATAGCGGTTGACATGTTAAGTATTCTGCTTTCCACCTTCATCTCTGTATTAAATGTAGTAATTAATTGTCATAGTGAAAAGAGTACTTTAAAATCACGAAAGGTTTTGATATTTGGTAAGCCAAGTTGTAAAGCTGCTCTTTGATGGTCGGGAGCAGCTTGCCCCTGCTTCTCGCTGATCTTTGCAAAGAAAACTGTGCATCGATCGAATTTTCTCTTTTTCGTTTTCTTCTCCCGCCTCCTGACAGGGAACGCCAGGCTCCCTTGAAGGGCTGCTCCCAGATAGATCGCCGCCGTCGACAGCCGCTGAAAACGCCGCATTCAGCACCCCTCGCCCGAAGCGCAACGTCATTTCGTGTCGGGGAGGGAGATGGGGTGAATGTGGGAGGGGCGGGAAAGAGGCGCCCAGCTGTCGGCGGAAGATGGGATGGCGCACAATGGTCCAAATATATAAAAGAAATGGACGAAATGCAGAAATTTAGGTTTGTCGTTGGAAAGAAAGCCCAACATGTGCACTAAACATTGCGAGGTGGCAAAATTTGTAAATTTTTGTTGTTGTGTTATGATTGATGAGTTTAAAATTGGTCAGATGTATTCTTTAGGAACGACTTTACGTTAACAACAATTCTTTGGAGGAGATGAACTGTTAGCGTTTACATAAATAAACATGATTTCGTACGTCTACTTTCCGAAGTTGATACTCAGTTGTGTGTATACGAATTTTTCTCAGGAGGCTTAACGCCACTCTTGCAAGAGTTTCGTTCACCTACGTCTTCTAAAATGGAACATCATCATCTTGTTTCTTGTGATCTGCAAACATTTCAACGATTCGTTAAACACTATGAAAGAAAGCGTATTTAAAACTACATGTCTTTTCTAAATAATAGTAAATCATAGAAAGATAACAACATACTTGACAGCAAAAATAAACTGGGAGTTGCTCTAGTAGCGGAAATCGGCTGAACAAGATTCTGCACTTGTGTGGGGAATATTTGAGAATTGTTACTGAACAGATGAAGGAATTGCTCGACAGATAAATGTGTTTCACTATGTTAGCGATAATGCTTTCAGGTGTTAGTGATTTTCTTACTCTTTGGGAATGATGATAATCTCCTTTTGTAGGTTTTTGCTGATAACGAATTCCTGTGTTATTAGACTGGCTCTAAGCCACGGTTTAGTGTATTTTAATTTTGATCGTTGTTTGACTAACTTCCGCGTCGTCTTGAAGGTACTCATCATTATTTTATTTTCGATATAACCAGATATCAAGAATTGCTAGAGCAATTCCATAGAAAATCTATGGCCAACATATTTTAAATCTTACTCTTAGAAGTAGATTTGCTACATCTAATGACATCTAAGTGAAGCGTATTTTTTATTTTCATTACATTTTGTTGTTATTGAAATATTGTATTAAATTTGTGAAGTACTCATAAAGTGAAAAAGAATGCCCTTTTCATCGTGTTTCAAGGGAACGAATTATATAATGAAGGCTTTGTTGGAAAAATTTCACAATGTGCGTTTACATATATAAAGAAAAAAAAGTATAAGTAACAATTGTTACGATTTCTCGATTTTAAGTCGAATTTTGTATCATCCTTCGTAGGAAAAAAAAGTCTGTTGGGTTACGTAAAAGACGAGAGACGAATCCCAAGTAATCATAGTTTGCGGATACGCTTCTTGCGGCGTTTTGGACTTCTGCTGGAAACGCTAGGAGAGTGAGAGGAGGGCTGCAACAACACAGAAGTGCACGGGACAAGGAATGGGTCCTGGGGCGACGCACGAGTCGTCAGCATTTGCATTCATGGCATCGCCTCCTCCTACGGCTCCCTTCACCTCTGCTGCAGCGTATGCGAGTGAGGCTCTCTGTCTCGACGTTCGCTTTTGGACGCGCTGTATTCTCACTTTTGGATACGAAGGGTGGAATACTTTAATGGCCATTCATGGTTGTTTGGTAGACATATTCTTAACTTATCATTAGATTTCCGAATTTTTAAAATTAAAAAATTAAAAGTTTTATTTTTCCAATCTTAATTTAAGAAATAGGAAATATTTAGATTTGTGATTAAGCAATGGTTGTGATTTGAGTGCTCAAAATCTATAGTAGACATTATACTTTGTTCGTCCTATCTATATGGGATCATTTCTTTGGGACCTAGTTCTACTGTTTTACGATTCGGGCTTGTAATTTAATCCTGAAGTGGAGACCTATCTGTGATATATCAATACTTATAAACTTGAATGATATGGGTACTAATGAATTCTTTACTGAAAATATAAATATTTATCACCCATCTCACTGCATTAAAGCATGCAATCCGATCTCATTGGACGTCTTTTCTGTTGAACACCGAAGAGGAAATCCCTTTTTTCTTTTCTCCCCCTCCCCTTTCCTTTTTGAAAGTAGTTTCCCCCCAAGAATTAATGAAATTGTATTGAAAGTATAATATTCTATTGTAGTTAATATTGATTTCAATATGTGACCTATCTCGAATCTCGATAATGAAATCACTTCGTGGAGACAATTTGGTTAGCATTGAGTGAAATGGATAATGGTCAAGAGCAATTAAGGATTGGTGGAATGAAGTGGAAAGTAGAAAAATTGAAATTATAATAGGCTTATTGTAATGTATATTATATATATTCGTGTTCTTTGAAAGTCACTTTTTTAAATCACCCTCCCATTTTGTTCAAATTTCAAAAGTTGATTTTCTAAGAACCACTTAAATGTTGTATTAAAATTTTAAGTGTTTTGTAATGACGATGAGTAAAGGTGATGTAGTGGATCGGAGCGAAATAGAAAAAGGAAAAAAAATCACCCCGAGAACTGTTTGGAGAAGAAACTCTACTTCCGTATAAGTGAAATCAAGGAACAATCGCTTCGATGGCCCAAGCAATAAACTGCCTATTCTCTTTCGTGTACGGCAGCAGCCCCTCCCTCTTCATCTCCTCTCCTTCGCCCTTCCTCGCGTGAGCGTGCCCTTATTTGCCCGCGCGGCGTGCTCTTCATTTGGGCTGTACACTAATGCGTGGGTTTTAGTGGCCTGATTTGAATACGACCCCTCCGCTGCTGTTGCTGTTGCCCGCGGGCGGGAAACGCGAGACCCCAGCGGAGCTTTGATGGCGGCGGTGGCGACCGCGCTCACACGATGCCTTTGCTTGCGTCCGCTCCTCGGAATATGCGGTAGCTGCTGCGCGACTTTTCACTCTTCGCTTCAGTCCTGGAGATGGGGCGGAGTACCTAAACACAACTATTAACCGATGATTCTATCAATTACGGGGGATACACAAGTTTGATTGAAGATGAGAAGAGACATCGTAAATTTGGAATGTATAAAGAAGAAATTTATAAGGTAAAAGATTTTAAAAGAAAATGCTTCAAACACTCAATATTATGATACCCAGAGTAAGGGCAACCAGACAAAGAAATAGGAACCTTCTTTTTCTTCCCTTCTATGTTGATTACAGCGTTTAGAGATGCCTTCGTCCACTATCATTTTCTTCGATTTCTATCGCCTTCGACCGTTTTTTCTCCTCTTCCGATTGCCTTCATGGAGGTTTTCCTCGGTCTACCTCTCGGTCGTTGGCCGTTGGTCTTCCCTCAGCGATCTGCTTTGCCTTCTCCCGTCCTTATTATGTGGCATCTCAACTTTTGGATGAGACATCTCAATCTTAAAATGTGACATCCCAACCTTACAGTATCTGAATTATAAGGTTTTGGATGTTAAATCCAAAAGTTTGGAAAAATCTTTTCCTTCTTTTGGAATTGAATCACACATCCAAACCTAGGGTTTTCACATCCTTAGTGTTTTCTCAGTGTGTATAGTTCAGTTCGGACTAAAAGGAAACTGAAAAGAAAAAAGTGAAAAAATAAAAACTCATGACGGAAGCGGGACAGCTCATTCCGTGTTCATGAAGTGAACATCCGAAGGTTCCTCTAAATTTAATAAATGATTTGATTTGTTGTTATAATGCACGGATCGTATGCGCAGATGAAATAATATCCGGAAGCGAGAAATGTGCGTACAGTCAAGAAAAAGAATCTTTCATCAAAATTCGTCGAACGTGTGGGATTTTCGAGAATCAACGAGATCAAAGATTTCGTGGTTTTGTCGTTTATTTAGTCCCTGTGTTGATACATACCGGAAAGGTCTTATTTTAAACATTTTCGTGAATAAATTTGCAGTGTTTCATTTTTGATATAAAAATAGTTAAAAGTTGTTACAACACAATAAACGATGTAATGCTTTAATTATGCTAAGTATAAATTGACATGTAGTCTTAAAAGTTAACCTGTAAATATTACGGAATCCGGAACCCCTACGCGGACGATGCTGCGTTGCTCTGGCAAAGGGGTCCGTGAGTCAGGGGGACCCGCGAAGGAGAAAAAAAAATTACAATACTGACGACGATCATGAATGACTTACGTTCTAAGGAGTACACTGTGTAACATTCTTAACAATTCGAAATAATATATTTTGTCTTCTGCTATAAAGGGATGATCTGTAATTAATTATCACCATTACCTTCAATTATGATCTACAGTTGTTAACAATAATTATGAAATGATGGAAAAAGGTTTTTTATTACATAGAAGGGTTTCATAAAATCTAGCAACAGTACCGACATGATTTTTAGGGGGGAGGCAGACTAATATGATATAATTGCAAAACAGTTATTTGTATCTTCATGGTATCACTAATTCCCTCTGTAAAACCGTGGAGCACGAACGGCAAATGACTGAAGAGGTTACCTGTGCACCATGTCTAAAAACTCATCGTGGTTAGAATCGACTGAATCTGAAGGCAAGGGTAAAAAGGGAAAGTGGAGTGGAAAAGAAGCAGTTGGTGGCACGGTTCCACCGGTGGCACAAATGCTGGTGGTGGCAGCTGCCCCCCTGCTGGCCATAGAGGCTCTTCTAGGGATACAGAACTTCTCCACCTTTCCTTTGCTGACAAACTCAGGCCTGCATTCACATACCTAAGAATCGAGGTAAGAACTAGATTTGTCGCTGTCTACTGGTAGCCAGAAAGTGAGACTTTCGTTTACAACATTACTAACAGAGATTTTCACTCTTGAAAAAACAATCTTGTAAATTTGCGAAGTTTATAGAAGCGAATTGAATTTGTTAATATTTTTAAATCGAAAGAAGTAATAATTGTAAAAGAAAAAGAAAGTTATTATTTAAATGAGGACAAGCATGATTTCTGAAACCTACAACAGTACTGTAGCTCGTAAGATATTCTTACGTAAAGTAATAAATTTTGGAAACGAACTATGAAAAATTAGAAAGAAATTTGTTTAAATAAGAAAACTTATTTTTAATGCATTGTTTATTTATAGTGTTGAAAGAATAAAATTCTTAAATGAATATAGGCTTTTCTCGCGCCTCGGAAAAAGAAAAGTCGGTGCACCGACGAGTCTTGTTAAACTTACAATTTTACGGCTTTTCCTCTAGACCAGGGCTAGTTACAGCTGCCCTTCGCGGACATTTTGCCTGTGAGGGCATATCGCGGGCAAACCAAGGGCAGTTTCTTCCAGTTGCCTCTCAGATGAAGGGATGACCGGACGTGCGGTGGTAAGAGATAGCTTGCGCTTTTTTATCATAGTAACAAACGTTTAGATTGTTTCATGGATATTTCAGAGAAGCGTTTGAGCCTCTGTTCCCCTAACTCCTTCTTAAGCTGCCCGCAGTTGCTCGTAGCATTCGTCAAAGGGCAAATCGCTGGCCAAGTCTGCTCTATATATCCATCTTTTTTACAACAATATGGTAAAACGTAAATTATCAGACTGAGTATATCTAATCCACGGAAGGAAGCTCACGTTTGTGAAAAGTTCTTAAGTATTGACGAGTACCACTCTCTTTTATGTCGAGGTTCCATTTTAATACTTATAGATACAATAATTGTCTTTCAAGAATTATTGATATTCTATGCTATCATCTTTTTTGCCTTAGAAATAATATACAAGGAATTCATTGTCGAGTATAACAAAGATGCAGTCACTCGAATTCATTCAATGTTTGAGATGCGTTGTTACTTCTGAATATATGTCACGCCAAATGGTGATTATCCTCGCCCTCCTGCATATAAAAATATATTAGCGATTCAAAGAAAGGAACGACCTGTAAATGGAAGTTTCAGGAGATATTATCTCAGATCTAAGGCTAGTTGGTCTTACAAAATATAAAACAAATTAGGAATAAGAGAAATGTTAAAGGAAAATCAAACCACAACCCACGTAGAAATTTACAGTCGTAGCGACGTCGTTTCATCGTCGTCAAAGTCGATTTGACCTCGCAAGAAAACGTTTTTAGCCATTGCTAGAAGACTTCTTTCTGAAGCCGTCAACTCGTCTGCACGCTTCCTTCTTTGTACGACTTTCTTAACTTGGAATATCATTTTGATTTTCACTTTTTGATATTATTCGTCGTTTTAGTCTGTTGAGACGTATGACTCACGCTACATTTCGGACGTTCTTCTTCAACATCCGTCTTCTGGCATCCGACTGCACAGGATACTTCGCTTGTCCACGTGAGGACGCTACCACTGGACTCCTGCAGCCCGGCAATATAGACTAATTTTTTATCCTATTGTGTTGCGCTGTCTTAATATTGGTACCATGAATTGTAAACAAGTAAATAGTAATCCCCTCTAAAATCTTGAAAAAAGGTATATTAAAGTACCAAGATAATATTGTTTTTACGAACCCTTTCTTTTGAATATACTTGGAATTTATTCTTACTAGATTAATACAATTGAATTTTAATTTTGTTTAATACAATTGAATAATATTTTAAATAATAAGTAGGTATTGGGCGACATCAACCTACAAAAATTCGAAATATTATTAGGGCACAGTTGCTCGACGTCGAGACAACGTAGTAAATTTTTGTCGTCTTGACCTCTTCATTACTATGTCGTCTTGACTTCAAGTTTCGGGCGATAAGACGTCGGGACGGCGTCGTTTATTTGACATTGATCTTTGACGTAACTACGTCGCGATAATCATAAAGTCGACCCGTCATCGGCGATTTCTGCATGGGAAGCTTAAGTTCGGTTTTCTTTGAAATTTGTTTTACAACTATTTTATAGATCTGAATAAACTAAAACATTTAATACGTGATAATAGTGGTCTCTACTAAAGGATTTGAAAGGATAAGCATGTCAAAGTCAATTGATTTAAAAAATCTTGTATCATAATGTCCAGATTGAATTGATATATTTGGGTACGTCAAGCATGAGAGCGGCGACGCGCGTTAGCCTCAGCGTCCCATTCATTCCTAAGCAGATACTCTTTTGCGGTCGACCTTGACTTTGGAGTCATCATAACTTATGATTAGGAAGTTGGATTTAGCTATGAAATCTTGTATCGTTGTCTGCGATCCCAAATATTGACTGAAAAAAAAGAAAGATTAGAAAAATACATGTACGGCATAAAGAGACTTCAGACCTAAAATGTCTACTATGGAAGGCCCATCTTCTGCAGCCGATGGAATGAAGAAATAAGCCAAAACATAGGTACGACACGAATAATCCAGAAATGTGTCACTTTATTACGAATAATAGGACCTACATGCTACTGTCACAAATAGGTGTCGAACATTGATACTTGTTGTGGTTTCTCTATATGAATTATTAGCACGTTGCTGAGGTAAAAAATAAATAGAAACTTGTATCTTTTTGTATCTCTGTCCTAACTTGTCATATTTGCTTTATCAAAATATCTGGTAATCATTTCGTTATTACATTCATGTATGTTTTGTCGTTGTAGAAATAACTTTGTAACACCAAATAAATTAATAAACAAAACCTTTATAAAGAATTGAATTGTGATCCAAGCGACCCTCTTCCCGTGGACCAGCCGGAGGGCATGAATCGCATTGTTCACGCGCTGTGGATCGCCGAGGGGAAACCCAATGTGCGCCTCCGTTGCATCGTCGCCCGTCCACCTGCTGTGAGGAGGGCACGCGTTCGCTGCCCCACCGCGCCCGGTGTTCCATCCGAGAAGACGAAGACGCCGGCAGCAGGTGGAGGAGACACGAGCGCCTCACGCCTCGACACGACATCCGCTCGACGAGTCACCACCACTCATCGGAATCCAACAAAACCTCTTCTCTAGCCCGGTTTTTCAGGGTATTGTGGGGAACTATGCTTAGTCACAGGATTGTTTCAAGAAGTAGGGCAATGCGAGTCCACTCCGAAAACACGAACAATTAATACATTTTGAGAAAGAAACTAAGAAACTGTTCTTCCAAAGTGAAGAGTGTGCTTCTGGATAAATCTGAAATAACATGAATGATCTGCATGAATGAGTGCACTGCTTAGGACATTCACTTTTTCGATGAATCTCCTAAGTAGTACTTCGCATTAAAAATATTTTGAGTTAAACATTCGCAGCTTCCAATGTAGATCAATATTCGCTAGTTTTATACAATCCACTTCTCTATAGATTACTATAATTATTTTTTACTGACCACACAATTCCGATCCTCAGCAGTTGAAAAGGACTCAAGCTGTATTTTATTGGTTTGACGGGTACTAGGTTGAAATAAGTAAATATGAAATAGTTTATTACCAAAGAGTATTTCATTACTTCGTGTACCATGTAAGGACCAAAAGCTATCTTACTCTCTGAAAGGAAGCAAACGAGCAAGGAGGGGCCATCATAGGGATTAGACTACATATTGTATTACACAACCTTTCTAAAAATATTACAACTATAAATTATTATTGTAAAACAAAATATATTTTTGTAAATTTTGTACCATAATAATAACCACAGCAGATTAATATGGAAAAAAATAAACGACACCCACATTACGAAACCTCTTAATGACCGAATCAATGAGTCAACGTATGTGAGATTGATTGGAATTCTTATTATTATTTATTTATTTTTATGTTATGCCTTTTGGCGAAGCCATGAGGCCTGCTTTTCCACCTAACCGTAGAACTTGGGTAAGGGAATTGGGAAGGAGAGATGTTGGGTTGCCGGGGAACTTTTGGTACCGATCCGACATTTCTTACTAAGAAATAATTCTTACGTAGAAATATGCGTTCACAATACTGCGTTTCATTTCAATGGAAGACTATGTCGAGATGAGAGTTCAACTAAAGAATCATGAACCACCTAAACGCGAAGTAAGAAAAGTGGGAGCTTTTGAAGTAAGGCGACGCAGGTGCAGCGGGCGAAGCGACGCTTGTGACTCCACCTGCTCACACCCGCACGCGCGCGTATTCACGATCCATCTCGCTATTTCAAACGAGGAACACGGTCTTCGCAGCTGCACGACCCTAAACGTGTCTGATCACTTGCAATCGTCTCGCCGTTTAGTTAACTCGAGTCGTCGAAATTGTGATAAAGATCAATGGGACTAGTTACAATTTAATTGTACGTAGTATTAAGAAATCCGTTACATTAAAAATGGTGTCACATCGTGTCAACGAATTTCAAATATTCCCAGTTTATTTATTTCTTTATTGCTCTGAACGGAAAATGCTTTACCGTAAACTAAAAACAATGTTGTACTAAATTTTCCTTGAAAATAGGTTCTCGTGAGATTTCCTCGGCAGCATTGCTCCACCAATTGTCTGTCCTGTAGGGACATAAGTGGGTGATGTGATTGCGTGGAGACGTGTCCCGTGCCGTCGAGACGAGCAGGGGAAGGTGTATTTTGGGGGCCTCCAGTGATGATACATGAATTACAGTCTTCATACCAAATCAATAAAAACGTGACAAGTCGCCGGAGTATATAACTTTTTTGCCAAGTTTTTGGCAGTGATAAAATTATCATGTAATAAAACTATTGTTGATAGCATATTATCGATTAATGTTTTAAAAACTTCGGCTTGAGGAAATTTTAGATTTGTTTGTGTGGTGTATAAAACTGTACAATATAAAAATGTTATCTTATTCAATTATTCATTAAATATCTTAATGTCTACTTAACGATATTTTAGTTACTCTAGGCGTACGAAGTGTCTATAATTAAAAAAAAGGTATTGAAATACTCTCGCGTGTATATTGGTTGGGGGAGGGTGGAAGAGTTGGAAGTAGGGCCCAAAATTAAAAATATACCCCAGGCCCCCTAAATCCTCTCGTCACCCCAAGACCAGTGAGTCCCAAAGGTGTCTTGAGTCTCCTCTCCTTCTGTCGCCGAACGCGTCATATCCGCTCCCTCGGGGAACATTGACTCCAGCCACTTATCTCCAAGTGAAGCAACAACCACTTGTCCTCGCGTTGGCAGCGGCCCGACGGGGTGGCGGCGACCGCCGACACGCGAGTGATTAGCGATGCGATTCCGCTCTACTCCACCATTCCATGATCCATTTCGCGTTACTGAAGCCCTTGTGTGCGACTCACTTCCCCCTCTCTCCTATCGCATTCATTGTGTTTCCTTCCATTTTCCCCTTTTGTGTTGAAGCTGTCAATACCATCTGTGTATTGTTGGAGATTAGCAAATTTACTCGTGCTAATTACTCCTGTTTTGAACGATTGATACTTTTCGATGAGATTGACATCCGTTTGTGCGAACGTGGCCTGTGAGTAAATGGAAGGTCAAAGGGTTCTCGATGATAGTGGAACTTGATTTCTAACTTGTAGGGAGAATTGTTCAGTTATTTTTTGAAGGATGTATTGATAAATTATTATTATTATTATTATAAGTAGGGATATTCGTTTCTTCATTGGCATTATCGGTATTTTGTGCATGGATATTTCATCCTGGAAATGCTAAGAAAAAATTAATAATCATTTTATCGTCAAACTGCTTATTTGACATGTTATTTACAAGAAGCATCATACATTCGTCACGAAATTTGTACGGCATGAGGTTGGGTGGTATTTCTTCTTATCTACTTCGATCGTAACTCCTTAATAAAATCTGGTGTATAAGTTCACCCTGAGAGAAAAAGAAAACTTAATTAGCGAGCCACATTGCTGTCTTTTTTAGTCTTTATTCCACAGATCAGATAACGCGTGATACATTTTTTATACTTAACATGTACATTACCGTGGTATTTTCTCAAATAAAACGAAAGATAATGAAATATCTTTTATTTGAATCACCATTTTAGCTCACATAAGTTTCTTCTTGATAAACGAATGTTACTAATTGTATAATTTAATAAGATAATTATAAATATAAACACTTTAACTAGATATAATGTATTTTCTTCTTCCTTTGTTTCATTTCAGTTCTTAATTTAAGTTAGAAAATCGAAATAAGTGACTTTATGAGAGTGACTGAATTGTTTTGTGAGTAATTGTATTTTCCTGTCTGTTACGAAAGAGCAGGTGAGTTTAACCTATTTTTCATCAAGTTGTAGGCTCTGAATATGTATGATTAATGATTTCTCTTTATGTGCGAAGGGATTTTCTTCCGGTGAGTCATTTTTCTTTCTGACATTGCGAAAAAAGAAAAAACTTGCAACGGGTTTCGCAATGTACTTTTTATTTGTCCTTTCCGTTCTTTATTTGAAAAGTAAAAGGTTTTTTGAGAGAAAGATTCAATTATTAAACTTTTTCACTCAAATTGCCTGCCAATAGCAATTGTTTGCCATAAATATATANTTGGGTGAAAACTCCCAATAAATTTTAATTCGAAAGTGGCTCCTTTTTATACTTAA
This sequence comes from Laupala kohalensis, assembly GCA_002313205.1. Lineage (NCBI taxonomy): Eukaryota > Metazoa > Arthropoda > Insecta > Orthoptera > Trigonidiidae > Laupala > Laupala kohalensis. The sequence goes on from NNCF01129515.1 coordinate 332,428, forward strand.
TTATACATGTATTTTTAGGAATACGCTATCAGTTTCGAAATAAAATTTATTGGGAATTTTGATTTATGTGATACTTTATTTCGTAATAGTTATCAATATTTATTATGACATATCTCGTGAAAGTTAGTTTAAAATTTTGGAATCTTGAAAACTCTTTTTCGTTCGTTACTTCGATATTACATAACCCTTCAGTGAGGAAAATGAAACTTAACGAAACGAATCTTTTAGTGTTATCCATGCCGTTTTGCGTCGCTATCATGTCACGTGGAGACGTACCTATCGCAGCAGACCCTGCTTCTTCTGCCTCCACGGGGGGTCCCCGGGAACCGCGTTCGCAACTTTCTCCGGCTCGGTGTCAGGGCCGTCAGGTGACGTCATTCGGAACGAAACTGACCTATGCCACAGTGCACTTCCCTAAATAAGATTTGCATACTCTCCGACTGGTGTGCGTTAACAAAGGCTGCGACGTGGATAACGGCGATGGCTACTATGATTGCTTTGCGAGGAAGAAAGGGAAGCCATTCTTTGTGTTGATGGGAGGCCACATTCTGTTCGGACGATGAACTGTTCAGACTTCGAAATGAGGACTTCCGTAGTCATTAGCGATATATTCGTACGTCCTTAGAATGCTGCAGGAATTCGGGCTTATCATTAGTGATTAGAATTATAATAACATTGCTATTACCTGGAGCATTATTATAAGTTATCAAATGAGATGCCCTCTTGAAACAGTTTTTATTCATTTGTGGAGTTTCAATGGCGAGGGGGTGTTTCTGTTATTCCACAATTTTAATTAAATTATACATCACGACTTTATCGTAAATTACTAACCACTTTTTATTAATCGCGCAAAAAAGATGAACTTGTTCACAAAATGAAAAAATCTGGAGTGTGCCCCACTCATCTTTCCAATTACAATTCATAACAAAAACTCATGACATTAAACACCAACATACCGCTAAAAAATTAAAGAAGAAGAAAAAAACACTTCAAAAAAAGAAATAATTATATAATGTAATTAATATACAAAATGACATATTTCTAATATCAATCGGTTGCGAAATATTTTCATCACAATATATGGTAAACTGCAAAAATCAAAACACCATAATCAAAAACAGATTTCATGAAATATCTTCAACATTAAACTCTTTGCAATAGTCTTACTGGAAGATTGAAAAAAGCGCCTGCAACATTAAACTCCTTTTCGTAAAGATCGGAAGAGATCTCAAAAAATTTTCTTTTTAATCAGTCGATTACTATACTTTTTTTTACACACTGTGTAATTGGAAAGTAAAAAGTGTTGATTTATATTCTACGTTAGTGTTGATTCCCAGTATTGGGCTCGTCAAAAACTTCGGGTGGGGCCCTGTCTTGCATACGTGTGGCCTCCCCACGACCCTGCTGAGGTCGCTATCCGGTATTCTCCAATGCCACCTTGATGTACCCCCGGCCGCTGTCCCCCTCCGCCTTAGCGTTGTGCACTTGTTTTATTGCGCGAGGTTCGCATTGTGTCCTCGCGAGGGGAGGTGAGCTGTCATAGCTGGAGGGGGAGCGGGGTACACGTCCCCGCCTGGAAAGGAAAGTTGTCGCATCGCGATGGGCACTTGCCGCTTCGCTATACGGTGCGTGTTGACATCACGACTAGTTAGAATCACTCAAGTACGTAAATTCAGCTCTCGTACTAACTTGTTCTTGCGCACTCGATGAAACTTAGGTTTTGGAAATGTTTTATTGAGTAATTGTCTTTAACAGTGGTCTCATAACTTGGAAGATTTATTCAAAGTTGTCCTTATATAAAACGAATGGTAATTTATATTGCGTGTTTGCACAAAAGATGAGCTAATTCGATTTACTCGCACTATGGGAATGCAATTTGTTTGTTAGTTTTTGTTACATGAAATTCGAAGTAGTGCTCAATAATTGCTTGTTTTATCGTTTGAAGGGAATTTAGTTGTAGATTTATTTGTATTTTGTCTATGACAATTCAAATTCCCATTGTCTTAGTTGGAAACCTATATCTTCAATGTGTCAAAGTACTTGAATCTCTCCCCCCTCTATTTGACTGGATCTGTTTGACAAAAAAAATCTGTTCAATCTCATGAAATCAGATATAGCTTTAATGGATAACGAATGCCAGTTGAGCCAGATTGAATAATTGACATTAAAAGTTTAAATAAGAAAAATGTTAAGAATTAAAAAGTGTTAAATGGCTAGGAACTGTTTTGAAACGATTTAATTCAGTATTGTACAATGCTTTACGAAAACTCCCTATATCAATTAAATATCCGCAATGTTGGTCTCGAACGTTTATGTTCTGCATTTTCGAAGCAGCAGCATTAGGAAAGTTACATCTACAAGTGCTGCCTCATTAGCGGTTGACATCAAGACAAAAAGTACTGAAATAATACAGTATGTAATGCATGAAGCTTGTCTTCACGGCAGAAGCGCTAGGAGGATACCCTACATAAGCGAGACGAATCGAACGAAAAAGCGCTTGTACTTTACCAAAGAATATCTCGACAAATCGGATGGACATTTATTATTTTCCGACAAATGCAAGTATAACTTATTTGGTTCAGGTGGGAATACGTACGTGTTGCGGAGAAAAGGTAACAACTAAGGAGTGAAAATGTGAAGAAAACTGTGTAAAACGAATTACGTCATGTTATGGTTTGTGGGTGGGTGTCTTCCTCAGGTGTCGGCAATTTGTCCGTTTTTTGAAGGTTCAATGAATGCAATCAAGTATTCTGATGTGTTGCGCTATAATTTACAGGAAAGCTCTGACAAGTTGGGACTCTAGGAAACGTTTTATTGTCAAGAGAACATGTTCTCAACTTGACACTAGGAAGACGAAAGATGTACAATGTGCAATATTCCCTGGAGGTTGGAGACACCTTTACAGTCGCCTGATCTCAACCGTATTGGAAATTTGAGACATATATTGAATTTCAGAGTGCGGAGTAGGATCGTGTCTAACACAAATGATCTTTAGTGTGTTCTGCCAGAAGAGTGAGGTAAAATTACTACCGAGATAACAAAACCATTGGAGGAATCGATGCGTCGTTGATTACGAGCAATAATAGAAGTCATATAACTGCAAAACTGATGTGTGTATTTTATTATTTTAAATTCCTATTTATTTGTTACTGTTACTGTGCAAATACTTTTTTGGCGCAAAATACTTATTTTCTGATTTTCTTGTCTCAAAAGAGCAGAGAAAATACCCGACTTTTGTTGATTATTTTTTGTTATATTTCTCAATAAAATTATTTTGATCCAACTTTTTTCTATTTTATTTTGAGGAATTCTTCTAAAATATAAGTGTGCAAATTCGTTTGGTAGCCGTCGTTTGTTCTCTAGAGGCGATCTGCTTATAAAATTATCTACTACCTGGCAGTCTGTTTATAAAGTTAAAATTACATTTGGAACAAATTATTTAAAAAATAGTCATAATTAAAATGTAAAATAACGTTTCAATCCCAGTACAGAAAATTATTTTCGTGGTACCTCAGTTTTGACAACTGGTGAAATATGATTGGGGAAAAAGGTATATGATTGGATTTACAAAAAGTTTCCTTTTAGAAACAAGATACAGCGATTGTCCCTCCATAATGTAGAAAATTTATTTCTCTTCTTGGCGTTTACGTGTTGTAATTACAAATAATTATTTCACATTCATTAGGCATTGAGATGTTGACATGGCTAGTGCGGCTGGAAGAAGAACCAGATCCCTTGGGGCGATATTCGCCGCCACCGCCTCCTCACACAGCATACTGCTATTTCGCGTCTGCTAGGACGAAGCACGGAGACAATGCCCCATAATCCAGTCTTTGTGCGCCGCAGACCGACCGCTCCTCCGTCTTCTGCGCTGCGTCGGGGCTCGAAGTCGCGCCCCGCAGCGCATCTTAAGTTGCGGCTCTGTTGCTACGTGCTTTTATTGCTTTGCCTCTTGCCATATGTGTAGGCAAGAATAGGTTATCTTTTCTCATAGTCAGGTAATTTCTGGAAAATTAAGAATTTTTTTCTTTGTACCGCAATAATGATTTCATCGATAAAAATCATGTTTGAAAAGTTTCCGCTTACTACACTTTTTTTCATGAGATTTCGCTTTTTATTACTTTAACAATCTTATCTTTATTACCGTAAATAACCTTGCATAGAATAGAAAATTTCATCGTAATACATTGCGTATGAGTTATTCCTTAGAAGAGATTCGATATATATTCTGAAATTTCAAGGTTATACAGTTATGTCGACACAATACAGTATATGTCAATACAAATCAATAGAGTTCATTATTGAAGCTTATAGTTTTGTAATCGTTAAAAACTAAATCATTTTCTTTGGTTCTTCACAAACGATGTCCGCTCTTCTTATACGAGGATTTGTGGAAATCTTGTAAAGACACCATGCACCTCGCGTTCCATGATGTGTGCGATTTCTATCCTTTAAAACTCCCTTCCCGTACATTATTGCAGTCTAATGGAATCACCGTCTGGTATTTCTTTACATAGCTACTTAATGACTAATGCCTGTCCAAAAGTCGATTCAAGAAATTACGTAAATGGGAACCATGGCTTTTTCCCCATGGCTTATGGGCGCTGCGCACGTAACGATTCTCGCAAGTTATGTATCGTTGCGACTTCAAACTGCACAGTTAAGTACCTCCGTACGACTTCGCATTCTGCGTCGATTGTCAGTTCTCTTCTAAATCTCGCGCGAGAAATATATCTACAATTGAAGAAGACGACGCACTTCAATTTTTGGGCTTTATTATGTACATGAAGAAAAAGGGTGACGAAGTGGGTGGTCTGAGCACTGGTGTTAAATTTGGCGTTAATAAAGAAAGTACATTATTATACTAACGTATTAAATGAGTTGAAATTCGCTTCAGAAAATTGGCATGCCTATTTATTTAAGGATGAACGAGGAGACATGCTTAAACCTCCTCAGAAGAGTGTAAATCTCGTCAGTTGCTGCTTTGGATGTTTTAGATTTTTTTATTTTATATCTTTGTGGTATGTAATTCTAAGATAATTAATCTTCTTAACCACTACGTCTCAGTTGGCAAATGATCTATGGCTTTGTGTTTTTCAACCAGCGTATTGATGACGACATCATTTTTGTTACGATCCTCGTACTCCTTTGGTTTTGTCTTCCGAAGAAATGTTTCGCTTCTGTAGCTTTGGATAAATTTTCATGGTTCACGGTGTTCGTCTCGTTCTTCTTCCGACACGAGACTCTGCCTACAGCAAACTCCTTGCCGAACTGAGGGATCGTCCGGCAGCTGCGATAAAACTGCACAAATACATTAGACAACTAAATGAAACTGCCGTTGGTGGACTGTACAAACAAGATAATCTGCGATGGATTTTCACACCCACGATTGATAAATTTGCGCAGATCGGTTTACCCGGAAAACCGCTACGATATATCGTTACGTGTGTAGAGCCTACATTACTCTATCAATCCAACTTAACTTCGAAGTTACGCCAGCAGCGTATTCTGGTGTAGCGTTCCACTTTCCTTTCTATATATAAGGAAGAATGTCTTCCACTGACTTCTGTCGATGGAAAAGTTTTGTTTTCTCTTTGTCAAAATGAGAATGCGAGCTGTAAAAGAATAGATGTTCTGAGTTCCCCATGGATGAGCGAGTTGGGCAAAGCGATGCCCCATCAACAATTCTGTGAAAGAATAATCAACCTCTCCATGTTACCTCTCATTCCACCGGCTGAAACGTGACACGATTAGTCCACCTTTCCACTGTTAACGTATTCCAGCGATACTGACATAGCCAAATTCTCCTCAATCTATACCTTATCTTATTTTCTGACTTCTTGTTATTCTATCATCATTATGTCTCCTCAGACGTTATTCTCTTTATTTCAGTCTTATTTTCTTTTGTGTCTATTCCTTTGTTGTTTATTCTTATCTTTACATTACCATGTTGTTTATCTTTTCATTTTTGTTTCTTACTCTACGACGTCTTGTTTATTTCTTATTCTTCCTAATCTTATTTCTTATTCATCCTTAACACACATAATGTATAGTATACGTGTTTATCGCCATATACATATGCGTCTTTAATTCGTGTTTTCATGGATAGCCAGTAGATCTATGGGTATGTCTGTATTAGGCACATTTCATCGTATGACACATTGCGATAAGCTTGAGAAACTCTCAGAGCACATCTACAATTCACAAAGACCATCTGTACATGATAAAGTATCTGAAGCACTCGACCAAATAGGAACAGGTAAGAATAATATGAAATTCAATACGCAAGCTATGAACCAAATATTTGGACTCGGACTACCAATATTTGGACTCGGACTACCAATATTTGGACTCGGACTACCAATATTTGGACTCGGACTACCAATATTTGACATAGCTTGATAGCATAGCGTCCACTCGAGTCGTCTTGTGACTGAGAACTCGGTAGGTGTAAATGGAATGGTGTTGTGTCGATTGGCTTTCCCAGATACTATCTTCTGAATGTTATTGTTGCTGTATATTTTTTCATTTCCCTATTGTTTTACAATTTGCTCTTTAATCTTTCTGCTAGTTGTGAGGCAAAATTCCTATCTACAAAATTTTGATTAAATGTTGATAACGCAAAGCAAACAATTTTCTTTCAATGACGTTGTACCACGAGAGTACCTACCGTGGATGGGCACACTAAAACGAATTGACGACATGAAATGTGTTCTATGGCAACAGGAAGAGGGGAACGCGATGAGAGATCTCCACTTCAAATGTCTGTTCTAGAGTCGATGCGAATATTCTCGGCATTAAAAGTTCGAGAACCTTACAAGATCGAAACTGAAGCTTTGCTTTGGAGATTGAGAAATAATATTACGAAACGAAAATAAATGGTTCCTGAAATGACGAAATTGCTGACAGAGGATGAAGTCGATTTGAAACGTACGAAATGAAACAGAAAGAAGGATGTCGTAGATGGTATTAAATTCTCAGATAGTATAATATTCTCACTATCGCGTCATTTGAGAGAAGTAATGTTGCTTCTGCGAGCCGACTAAGCGCTAAATTCTGGGATAAATTTACTATCAAAATTTCCTAAAATGAAAAATTAGATGGAGGGCAGAAAAAATCAGGCAAATGAAAAATCAATTTGAACTTAGCCTTATAAAAATGAAATTAATCAGATTTATTACTTAGTCTTAAATCACTGCAAGTCAAGAGCATCGGAAGGGCAAATTAGTACTATCATTTTTATGACAATCTCTTTGGACATTATCCATCGTTTCAGACGTTATATGTCAACGTCCTCGCCTTAAGTATTCTGGTTCGAATACCAGTGCTGCCGGACGCCTCAAGACGGACGTTGACATAGAACGAAACGCTGCAAACGGAGTACACCTGTTGTGAAGATATAAACAGGTAGAAACAATGGATAATGTCCAAACAGATTGTAATAAAAATGATAATATAACATTGTCAAGAATTTCATACAGGGAAGAAATTAGTACTATGTACTTAAACGTTCTATTGCAGCAAATACCTAATTTTAACTTTTAGCACACGCCATAGGTCCTATTTTTTTCCTTTTGCATGTTGTGTCTGTGATTGTGTAATGGATCAGCCAATTCTCCTGTATCTTATTACCATGCGCCAACCCGAATGGAATTTAAGAGGTTCTTCCAAGGCAAGAACAACGGAAGATGAATGCTGTGGAGCCGCTTGTTGTTGCTCACCTCCAGTGGGGTGTGGACGCTGGGAGCGTGGGAGGGACCGACTGCCCGCCATTCACTGTTTCGGTGCGTGGGCGGTGCTCGGCGCGAAGCGTACGCTCGCAGCTTCGGTTCGACCTCGAAGGCAGGGGTATGTAGCAGGTCGGCGAGCACGTTTGCCAAGTGTGTCATTTCATTCGTCACCAGACTCGCTAAGTAATTTGGCAGAGTAGGAACTTTAGCTTCCCAACTCACAAAAAGAAAATTATAAATTTTCATGAAATTACAATGAAATATTGAGGTAAAATATAAATGGAATTTTCTTATTATACTTATTTTACTAATTTTCCTATTCAATATTGAATATTTTAAATGTATGTTAATTATTTACTGCCATTATCTCCATCTTTGGATCCACTGCTCATTCTGCAGTGAGTTGAAATGTACAGCATTTTGCGTTTAATAGTTGATGGGTATAATGCTTCGTTTCATTTGTTTCGAATTCATTTGAGTTTGTTGATATCAAATTGTTCAGACACGAATTGATTTTTACGCAAAACTCCCTGTAATCTCCTAAGAGTGTATGTCACTGAAATGGTACACGTGTTTAAAAAGATCAACACATGGAAAACAATTGTTAATACTCATGAGTTAAAATACGATACAAGTATTTACAATTCCTAATCATTTAAGTGGGTAAAAACACTAAATACTTCTATACAGTATTACGATGATTGTTTTTCCTTCATTTCCCTCCAGGCTTTTAAGAACATCGATATCTGAGGGCGATCAATTGGCCACACCACGAGGGAGAGTGGCGTAATGGGATTTGAGGCGGGGAATCGTAGGTGAGCGGCATTCCCCTCCCTCTTTCTTTCTTTCTCGTTGCTAAGCTACCTCGTAATGGCTTTACTTCGCGTTGAGATGATCTCTATGGCCACGCCAACGATCAGGAGGATCCTTCGTAACACCAATGCAATTTCGAATCGCGGCCATTTCATCCCCTGCTACGAATTTCGGACCACGCTGCTGTAATACTCTGAAAAGTAGAGATGATCACTGATGTCGACGTTGTACGGTGGAATAAAGATTTTTTTAAAAAATAATGTAATTTTTAAAAGGTTTTAGCAGAAATGAAGTAGAACGGAAAACCATCACATGCATAGCAGGCCCCCTTCTACAATGGCTACAGTGATAAAAAACTCAGTATGATGTAATGTTATGAATTATTCCATGCCTATTTATAAATTGGCTTGTATAAAAGGTGTCAATAGATTCCTGGGATGTTAAAGGCGTGTAGCATCATAGAGTGAGTTACAAAACAGTTTCTCGATGGTGTCATCAGATCAGTGGATTTTCGGACAATGATATTTTCGTGAAGTGTTTCGGGCACCATCCTCACAATTGAATCAAGGTTAACTTAAAGGCTTAACATCGAGGAGAGAGGGAGTATCAAGTGATGAAACCACCCAGTCATGGATATTATTCAGCTTATTCCTGTTACTATCTTACTCCAGTGATCGCGAGCAGCGGCTGTGGAAGGCAGGCAGCGAGAGCTGTAGTCGTCGACAGGCAATCATTGTTTGGCGGACGGGCATCAAGCGTAACATGAGAAAGGGTCTCTCTGAGGGGAGTCGGAGACAAAGATGAGCTTACACAAGACCCCAAGCTATGGAGGATGGTTGGTGTCTAGGAAATATAGCTAAGCATTCTCTAGGTTCAGAGCTATGTAGATGTATGGTTGCTGTCTAGAAAATATTACTGAGCATCCTCTTGGCCCCAAGCTATGTAGATAGATGTTTGCTTTCTTGGAAGAATAGCTGAGCATCCTCTAGACCTCAAGCTATATGGAATTGTTGGACTGTGTGCCCGTGGACTGTATAGTCCAGCGAGTTCCCTCCTTTGAGAACAACGTGTATGTGAGCAATTCGTACAGCAAGTCATCCATGTATTGATTTTGTCATGTTAGAAGTATCTTTCTTTCCCCTGCGTTGTGTGGGTGTCTCTTCCAAGTTCTTTAAAAGCAAAGAAGTCCAAAAATTATATAAGATTACCTATGAAATCATCACTATATTAATTCATTCGTGATAGTTTTATTTTAAAATTTGTAAAAGAACATTCATCAGAGGTGGGAAGCGGAGAAGAGATTCTGCTGTAAACCGCAGTGAACAGTGCGGAACGTCTTTGAACGCTGGGAGTTAAAATGCTAAGTGCGAGGCGATGGCGTGTTCTACACGGTTGTAATTTACGCAAATATTATTTTCTGTAAATTTAGAATGTAAATGACGTTTACTGTTCGCCGCAGCGAGCGGTCGGTCGGTCCCTACCCTCGCCGTCGTGTGTGAGTGAAGAGAGGGGGCTCCCAACAGGCCAACAGGTAGCAGCAGGTAGCAACTGCGTCGGCGGCGGAGGCCATGGACCACACACAGCTTCGCACTTTTCAAAACGTAGCACGGGATTCCTATTAGTATAGAATGACGGAGGGAGCGAACTTGGACGCGATTTATATCATGAGACATAATTTGTTTTCCATTATTCATTTTGAGCGAGATCTCGTCACATTCTTTGATATTTACAGATTACATATATTATATTTTCCCTAGGAGCCTCTACCCATCCGTGTTTAAATACACAACACTAAGTTCTTCAAAATTCAAATCGAAATCCAAACCCTCCTACTTTTCATTCATTTCATCGAACAGTCTGTCTACGTAAACTGATGAGAGATGAATCGGTTCATTTTCTACGCGAATGATGAAGGCTGATACCGAAACTGTTTCGTCTAATATGTGAGTGATTTTTATGTGTTTCTTTCTCTATTTTTTATTATCTGTATTTAATTTCTACAAGTCAGTAGTGTCGCCTATTTCAAGATTTACGTTATGTTCGTCTATATATTACAATATATATATATATATATATATATATATATATATATATATATATAAAATTTAAACGTAGGCTTCCGCGACCGGAATTATATGAACTTGTTTGTCGGAGACATACCGCGAAAATTTTAAAGTAGTATTAGTTTCTTTTTTTCCTGTTCTTCTTGCACTAAATTATCGAATTTGTTGCCCGTAGATGTCTCTCTTTCAACTTCGAAAACTACCGAATTAATTTCAGTAATTTTTTAGTGTTCGTGTGGAAATGAAAAAAAAAGAAATAATGTAGAGGAAAACGAACTGTGTTTCACAACTTTCTTAATAAATCTTTCATGTACTTGCCAAATATACGCGATTGGACCCTGATTAATGCTCTCCCTAGATCTTAAGCAAATTTTACTTAGTCTTACACATAGTTTCTGCCGCATTTGCATATCGGCAAAACCCCTCTAGTGCATTAAATCTTCTCTCCCTTGAACAGCTTTCACATACACAGAAGCAATACTCGTGACTTGCCTTCTCTTTCCAGCAGATCTTTTTTTATTTCTCTCATTATTTATTTATTTATTTATTTGTTGTTAATGTCTTTATACATTATATACTAGCTTAGTACCCGCAGCTTTGCTCGTTTGAATTCTGTAATATATCTCCTGCTTCATTCTTTCTCACGGATCATCACAGCTACACCGAAAACTCGGAACTCTTCATACCGCCGCAACATCCGCAAAATAAAGTTTGTTGACAATTCGAGTCTCAAAGTAATATGTGTTCAATAAGGCTGAAAAACCTTACTTATGGCGTTTTCTTATTTCGTTATGGGGTTACGTGTTTATATGATTATGGGTTTAATGTTAAAAGCTTGAGTTTTGTGTTTAAAGTTTGAAACATAGACTTACATGCGTTAAAAAAGCTAAAAAAACCTCAATTATTGTTTTTTGAGGTTATGACAAAACCTGACGTANATTCTGCGACCCCAAAAATGTATAGAAAACCGGGTCTGATCCCCGGACCCGATTTTTTTTGTGACTGTGTAATCTCAGTCAATTGGAAAATTTCGATTCTTTTTACGTGTCCACCCATTCCCATCCCTTAACAAGGGTGTGCTAGGAGCGTCTAATTTTGTATGGGGGATGAATATTGCCTTACAAGATTACAGGATGTTACAACCAACTCAGTAATGCTCAAAACTGTGAACTCGTCTCTGACATCGTTTTCGATAATTTGTAAATAGTATCCCCTACCCTTGGGATGCAAAGGGTATATGCGGGCTGATTTTGGACTTTGGGGTCTTCGAAAATGTCATTAATAATCCCATCGACCCCGAAAACTACGATCAACACTAAAATAAGTAATTTTCGATTATTTTTTATATTTCAACCCTTAACCAATCGGAGTATATTNCATTGTGAGTGTGACTCTTCTTTTCTGCAAACGGATGTATTCAACACCAACATCGAACGTTTTTGACGATTTTAACTTACCATTCGTTCCCGTCCCTACCCCAAGGATACTAAGGGGTTTAGTATCTCCTATTTGCACTAATTTTGAATTCACGAAGCATTAGGGGTTTCTTTATCCATCTCAACGGCACCGATAGCTATGGTTTCAAATATGTTATAGGATTTTTCCATTATTTTTACACGTCACTCTCTTCCCACTCCCTCCCAAGGGGTGCCAGGGATGTCGTAACCTTACAGTGCTTCTTGTAAGTCAGTCATAAAGTTTGGTTGAAATTACTCGAGACTATCAAGAGTTTTGGAGGGATACATATGATACAAACGTAAAACATTTTAACCCCCATTTCACCCTCTTAAGGGTGGAGTTTCGTAAAATCTTTTCTTAGCGGACGTGTACACCCTGCCAAATTTCAAGTTTGTAGGCTTTGTAATTTCTGAGATTTCATGTGAGCTAAATATAGATTATTTAATTGCATACAGTTACCATCCTACGGGTGTTAAAAGTGAAATTTTGAATTTTTATACGTAATTGGATTTTATAGTAAATTGAATCGAGCGATCTCAAATCAGAAATTGGTATGCGCACGTAGACATGCCATCGGTTCAGAGATCCCATATCTTAATACTCTTGTAAAATCTAAACTATTCGTCCAAATTTTACGATTAAAAGACGCTTTTTATTTTTGTCAAATGCTCAATACAAATACCCCATTAAATTAGATGAAGATTGATTTTTTCCTTCTTAAATTACTCACTTAAGTTGAAGTATTATGTCAATACTTCTATTTTTCATAACGTTTTTTTTCTTTCGATAATTTAGGTTAACCTTAGTAGATAGACATATGCTACCGCGAACTTTTTTGTAGAACTCTTCGAGCAGAATAATATTGCCTTTCATAATTGTCATCTATCTCTTGCCGTTTATGCAGCGTGAGTATCGCTGAATTTGCCCCCTGATTTCACCGACATTTATCTTCAACATCATTTTCTATCTTTCTTTTCACACATTTAAAAAATAAAAGTTGGCCTATGTTCATTCTGGACATCTAAACTATCTCCTTGCTAAATTTCATCACAATCGGTTCTGTGGTTAAGTAGCAGACAGACAGACAGACAGACGCGCTTTCGCATTATACGCATTTATATATTAGCTTGGATTCCGAAAGATGATAGGACTTTTGATTTGTTGCTATCGAAACCAATGGTAGCATATAATAATTTATCACTGGTCATCCAGTTGATTCTACACATACTCCTACTACACTACACTACTTCATCCTACTACACAAGCTTTGCATGCTGCACTGTCCCTTAATTTCCCGATTCCAACTCGTTTCTTTCTGATTATTTTGATTATTTTCTCTCTTAACCTTTATTTTTCTCTCCCCTTTCCATACCCTTCACCTACCCTTCACTAAGCCCCCTCCTCTCCCTGTTTAGTTCTTCTATATATTTTAATCAGTGACACCTACATACATGTTCAGGCAATTCAATTTCTTGATTTGGAACATTAGTGCAAGCTTTTTGATAGTCAGTCAAGTATATATTCTTCAATTATATATANTATACACAGTATTCTATTTCAAATTATGGGAAAGATCCGGAATTGGATCCCTCATCATGCTTGAAAAACACATAATTTTAAACTTATAATAGGTATGTTGACAAATCTTTAATCATTATTAAAGAAACAGATTTAGATCAGCTGTTTTATAACTTCTGCATATTCTGTCCTAATATTAAGTTTAGTCTTGAAACAGAACATGAATTGTATTAATTTGCTTGACATTCACATTGTTAATAATCATGGCAACATAACAATAGATTGGTACATCAAACCAAGCTCTGTTAAAAAAATTATGAAATTTATATCACACCATCCTATAAAAAAAGAGTAATCCAAAGACTACTTCATAAAGTATTTAGTGTTTCAAACCATCAATTCATCCAAAACAATATAATCAAACTAACAGAGATACTTAAATTCAAAGATTACCCTATGAGATTTATAAAACAACAAATAAATAGATACCTACACAGATGTAACAATAACATTAATACATCCCTTGGTTATTTCTCTTCCATACACACCACAAAAAGTGAAATTAAAACCCTATTTGACAGGATTAACATAAAAATTTGTTACAGTGTATGGAATAAGGCAACAGTTATGAAGAATAACAAAGCCCAGCTAGAACCTCGTGACAACATAGGTGTTGTCTACAAAATAAAATGCCGTGACTGTGACAAATGCTATACAGAAATGAGGTATAGTAAAGCACTGTATAGAACATCAACAACAAAAATGGATTTTGACAATACCTGTATATTAGATCATGAACAAAATTATTACAAAAGATTAATATCTGAATCATTAAAGATACACAATTCAGCTAAAAGCCAAATAGAAAGCAATAAATTCACTTATGACTTTGATGGAGCTATTCATGCAATAAAAATCCTTCAACGTTGGCACACGCGAGTGCGCAGTGCAGGTCTGCAGAGCTGTGAGCTCTTCATTGTGACACACACCTTGACGGAGCAATGTCTGTTACATGTTACCTTACCATACAATATTTTCAAACATTGTGACAATCCATGAATTTAACCATTCATAATTTCATTTTAAAGCGTGTCACTATGCTTATAATGTAACAATTATTTTTATTGTATTGTTTTTTGTGACACCTGCATATGAGAGTGGTGTGATACTAGATTGTACTAATTATTTTTGTGATTTTTGATATTTGTTATACATTGTGTACACAATTTAATTTTGAAATTTAGTTAACAGTTTAGTCCAATTCCGGATCCGAAACGTCGATCTTTCCCATAATTTAAAATGTAATACTCTGTATATATAATTGAAGAATATATAATTCATTGTCTATAATAAAAGTTTGCACTAGTAATCCAAATCAAGAAACTTATAAGACAATCAGAGAAAGTTGGTGTGTAAATCAACAATTCAATTTCTGTCTTCTTTTTTCTTTTGCGACCTCCGTTTATTTCTTTCCTGACTCCTGATACTCCGTTGCTTGATCGTCATAGCTTTAGGTTTCCGACCCTCTTCGTGTCATCTTCCAGTATTCTCATTGGGATTCTTTAAGACCCCATATACTCGGCTCATCGTCTGTTCTGCTCTTATTCCTTCTTTATTTCAGTATGCTTGAAAACAATAGAAGATATTAAAGAGGAAACATTCTAATTCTTATCCATTTAATGCCCGAATCCCGGTATAATAATATCCTGACAGCTTATTCAACAGTTTACTTTACTAAATGGTCTTGTGATATGAATGGGGAGATTTGAAATTTAATACTCTGTTCTATTGAAACATGCATTATGAATTGTGCCAACACATGGAGAGGAACATGTCAGATTCAAATAATACTCGTGAGTGATTGAAAACTACTTTATCACTTGACAAAAGACGTCATTGTCCCTGTGACGTCGCTGCTAGACTCTGTTCGACACATTCGTAGGTCTCGACCCTCCTCGAACAATACCCGCTTTCGGAGGACGGAAGCGAAAGAGCGAGCGCGTAATAATCCGACGGAGGGAGATACAATACGAGGATGCGACTGTTTCTGACGCGAGGGATGAGATTCTCCCTTCTTCCTCTGAGCAGCTGCAGTCTGCCTGCCGTGGATGTCGGCGAGGGACACATTCCGAGAGCACTTGACATCCACCTGCGCACTGGCGCTCCGAGCGGCTTAAGCCAACACACATTGCGCGAACGTTCAAAGGAGCAAGCTAATAACACGCTTCAACTTCTCGGGATTATCTACTCTAACAACACTGTCGTACTTGTTTTACACATCTTCTCTCTTCAGCTACCAGAAGGTGGATTACCGAATGGTGTGTTGTCCGATTCATGTTCGGGTATCGGTGAAAGTGACTTGATCTGGAAATATAAATCCAAGAAGAGTGATTGATTGCATCTGTTATGGCGAATCAAACGCACGTCGTTCTTTGTATTCCATTTAACCATGGGTGGAAGGAATTATTTGGCCTTAATGATATTATTTATTGAAGACATGTTAATTTTAATTCATTAAACAGGATAACTCAAATAAGAAATGTCTTTATTATCAACAAGAGTATTTTCGAGACTATCCAACAACGGTATATTTAAGTCATAAGATATAATTAATAGTTCACCGAGAGAAATTTCTTGCTGAATCTTCTCAAGACTGGGGACAAAATTGGGCCGTATTTGCTATATTATACATATTATATTACAAAACTTTTACGAGTATTTTAACAGAAAGTTGTTGGAAAATGCTACAAATATCTTTGTAACGTATTATGGGGAACACATTTTCATAAAATGGTGATGAGCCATTGAAATGTTCCAATGTTTGCAGTGCAACATTGACCAAGACGTGCAAGCGGACTGCTAAGGAACTAAAATATCAGTTCAGTTTTTACGTCAGTCCTTGCGAGTTTCTGTCACAATTTTTTCTTGCTTAAGTCTAGCAATCATTATAAAATTTCCTGTATTGTTGTATTTGTAAATGTGAAATGTAGCGTGCTATTGAAGCTTATCTACATGACGCGATAGGAGTTAGGAGTTGGGTGGTAGGCGGGCCAGTTAGTTGGGTACCTACAACTTGAGCCACGTGGGGGGTTAATAGAAGTGGTTAGTAATAGTTAGTTATTGATACTAGGAGGAAGGTTTGCTTTTCAGTAGTCCCAGCTATATGAATTAGGACATTCATGTGAAAAGCTACAAATTTTCTGGCCCGTCGGGAAACGAACCCGGGTTGACTTGGTGATGAGCGACAACACTACCACCCGAGCCACGGTTGGGGCTTGTAAAATTTGCTGCAGCTATGAGTTACGCGCACAGGCATAGTTTAATATCATCTTGGAACAGGCTGAATGGTAATGAACCCATTCATGAATTTGTTAAAAATTTATAAATTCAGGTAAGATAATGTAGAGATTTATCTTTATGATTTTAAGAAAGTGTGAATATCGATTAGTCATAAGACAGTGAAGAGTGTCTTGAGGTCTTAAAATTTGATTTGTAACTTTTAAATCGCGGTAGCATTGAAAGTTGATGTCTAAATCGTACCGAGGCAGCCCGAGAGAGTACAAGGAATGTTTGTAAAGATGCTGGGAAACTTATAAGGAGTTTGACAATTTCTATTATGACTAGGATAACGAACTTGAAATATATAATCTCGTGGGTCCATGTTTTGAAAGTAAAGTAGCGGATAAAACAATTGGTCTCTGAAAACTCTACTATCGATCTGACTATTCGTCGAGATGAGGAGGGACACATTTGAAAAACTCATGCGAGCGATTTTGAATGTGATCCTGTTCTTGTAAGTAGGGATACTGTATCGTAGTTCCGAGTGGAGAGAGCCAGATAATTGAATTATCGTTGATACGCGTGAGGTCATCTGCCAGCCCCTGGTAGGCGACCGCTTTGCCACTAGCCATGTGGACGTCAGCGGCTGCGACCCAATCAAGAGCGTTATCGTGGATATACGCCTCCCACGGGACGCATGTGAGAGGCGTCCGTCCTGAAGTTAGAGCGTGTGTGGGGAAGGCATCGACACGGTCAGGTCAGACGTGAGAGATAGAAACGGAAGAGTGGAGTGTGGAAGATATTATAAGACTAGCGATAGGGGTGCATTGCCAACGGTTTATGTCGTAGCATTGCCTTGATTGTTAGCGTTCGGGCGAGAGGATAAGCGGGGGTATTCCTCTATAAACGTTGACTCAGTATCGGAATAAAAATAACTGATATCTTTGTTCGCCCTTGGATAGAAATTGGTCGTGTCGTGTATTTAATACAATGCAAATAAATTTGTAATTGTTTCGTATTTCTTTTTCACATTTCTGTAGTTATATTTTTTTTAATTCTTAAATATAATGATTACAGATAATAATAGACTTAAAAAAATAATGATTCGGATGATTACATGAAACGTACAGTATAGTAGAGACGTTATTAGATTTTTCATCTGAGATTTTTAATGTGCTTCGACTTCCTTAAGTCATTGACAAAACATCGGAGATTTGGCCAGCATGACTTTTTATCACGTGTGTTATGGATAATTAATAATCTTATATGTTCCATTCGGGTCAGTTGTGGATGGAAGTGCAAGATGATTTGATGAGCCATACCAAAATAGTGTTCACTATGACAAAAGTCTCTCCTTAGTTCTACTGGCCGTTAGGATGCTGCACATATTTAGTTTGGACTGACGACGAATTAGTAGAACATCAAAATAGTTGGATCAGACGTAAAGAATGAAAACAATAATTGTATAGGTCTGGATAAAAACTAGAACTATTATGTCCCTTGCCGTATTTATTACGTTGTATGAAAATCATATGAAACTATGTAAACGTTTTAATGTTGACGAGTCCTAAAACCCCAAGAAAAAATGTATTTTGAACTTACACTCCTTGAAACTCCACTATGGTGAAAATAAACTTCCAAAAAATTTGTACACAAAACAAATCGATGACCTGCATAGTATTAAAAGAACGAGCTTGACGACCTTTCCTCAAACTCTAAACGTAGTTATTATTTCGTATGTTCTCGAAACTGAGCATTGATACGCCTGTCTCCCTTCTCCAGAGTCCTCTCTATTGTGAGACTTGTGTCTCGGAGGATGAAATTGCAGCGTCGTCGAGGGGAAGATACCAACGTGTGAATTGCTGTAATCGCTTTGTTCCTCGACGCATTATTATCATCGGGGAAACATTCCATGTTCTTATGTTTCAGTTCGCACTTGCCTTACGAAGGGGACTCGCTTGAGGGGATACTGTCCCCCTCTTTCAATTTTATGTCGAGTGTATGTGTGCACCTTTCTTATGTAGTCTGTTGCCATTCGCTCTAAAAGAATTCGATGTGGATAGGATGAGTTGCTGTTGTTTGCTGAGGACGTTTGTTTTCATTTACTAAAATATTCGCATATCGCGTGTATTTTCTTTCAGGACGATGAGAAGATGAAATCTATTAGAGAAATAGCGTCATTTGCTGTCTAGGGACCTCGCCTGCTTTTTAAGCAGTTATTCACGGCTACGGCTCAGTAGCAGATCTGTTGAACTTGCTTCCGACGGTTGTTCAATATACTCGTACATTGCTTTTTTAGAGTTTTCATGCCCTCACATTTTGTTTCTTTGTTTTGATTTTTGAAGTTTTTATAGGTGTGCATTCTCTTTAACCTTCTGATCTGGTCATAGCCAGAGAAAAGACCCGATTGATCTTCCCCTCTCTCTCTCTCTCTACATATACATATTTAAAATATTATTCGCATGTCTCGTGTTAAAATATTTTGTCCATATAAATTTTGATGGTTTTCCATATTGAATAACTCGAAAGTAACTTTGAATTTAACCTCAATTAATTTTCTTAGTTTCCTGTTTCTACTCTGCTTGTTTCACAACCTTGGTGTGGTGAACTCGAACTTGTCGTCGAGACAGTATAGATTATTTTCGTCGTATCACAGAATCGTTTCGACTTTAAGTTCCGGGCGATACGACGTGGTTTTTTTCGATTTGGTAACACGTCGCGACCATAGGAACGTCGGTTCAATGTCGGCGATTTCTGCGTGGACGAATAGTTTACATTACAAGGCCTTTCAATAACGTTTTTTTCTATTGCAGATGATTCAGGGAATTTATAATTATTTAAATATATTTTATCGGAAGCGGAAAAACGTTGCGATTAATTCGTATTCAAACATACCAAAGAAAAAATATTATTTGCTAAGTACTAAGGTTTACCAATGCGTAAAATAAATCCAGTTTCCTTTCTTGGCAAATTTGTTGATTGCCCATAGAATTTTTGTATCATTAGCGAGGAGGTGGACGTCAATCTGTGGCAAGGTAACGCTGAGCGTATCCAATTCCATCAATGTGATTCTCGGAAGACTAATTTGTGCTTTCGTTAGCCATTCGAAATGTTGAACCTGCTGATTGGGAGGGGAAGGACGTGTCCACGGCGGACAGGTCGTGCGTTTTGGAAATTCGACACTACCATCCCGCAAGAGTCCGTCTGTGTGAGCGGGGTGTGCTGGATTAAAGCGTGGCTCGGCGACCACCGTTCTTGAATAAATGAATACATTATCACGACTCCCTTTTGTGTGTTTGGGGTCTGTCCGGGTGAGGTTTTTTCGCTCCCTCCACTTGCGTGGTGGCGGCCATTTTGTAGAAGACTATGAGGCAGATGATGCAGTGCTGCTCTCTTTCATCGGGAATTCTAGTACACAAGGAAGGACGTTGCGAACTTCTCATGGAATTCTTTGTAATTACTGTTCTCGTTTTTCCCCTTACGATTACCAATAGAGGAGACCCATAGAAGCAATTCGATCAATTGTTCCAATACCATATCGCTGTATTTAGTTATATATTGACGTTTATTGGAATTGATTCCTTCCTCGTAATACGTCCTCACCATTTTTATTTCAGTCTCTTATATATTTAATACGATACTTTTAAAACAACGAATTGAAATTGTGTCAAAAGGAAGTGATACTTTTCAACGAACGTTTGCGAATTTGGATCCCGAAACCAGGTTTTCGAAATTTTACGTGGTTAAATTCTAATGAGTATTAGATTTTGTTGCGTTGAGAATAATTGTGACAATGTATCCTACAATTTCTGTGCAATACATCACTTGTGTTGACTCACTTTCGATTTTTATTAACTTTCACCTGCCACTTGTTGTCGAAAGACACGAATTGAGAAACTCCGTAATTTTTACCCTTCGAGCAGGGTACGATTTGAGAACTTTACCTTGCCATTTGCGACAATAGGAACTCTCGTAATCGCGCAGGTAGTCACTTTACCCTCTCCTTAGTGGAATGTCAAGAACATTTTCATAATGCATGCAGTTGTTATTCTTTCATGACTTGGTATTTTGATGTATAAATATGTGTTAAATGATGTTGTGTTATTTCACCGAACAAATACTCATGAACCATTGCCAAATACAAAATCAACATTAGAAACAAAATATGCTTCCTGAAAATAATACTTATATTGGAAACCAGAAAAATTAAAAAGATACTCCTTATTGTTTCCAGACTCATTAAAATTAAAATGCTGCTTTGTAAGAAACATATTTAATATAGATTAATATGTTCAATTAATTATTTAGCAGTCGCATTATATTGTTTCTTATGAATTCATACTTATTTTTAAACTCTCAACTTCCGAGTACTTACTCGTGGAAGTGTTTGCAACGTCAATAGCCAGGTCAAATTTGCGACGGACCGGGACTCCCATATGCGTAAATTTAGTTTTCTTTCTTGTCTGATAGCTTTCCCAGTTTGAGGTGTCATTAATACGATTACGTTCATCCATCTGAGCTCATCTGAGCATTTTTACAATTACAAATATAGTTGGATATAGAATAAGGAATCACACGATGCAAAGAACTTGGAATGGAAACTCTCGCAAGGATTCGTGGCTCTCCATAGATCCGCCGACTTATTTCTCCATATGGCACGTGGGTATGTAACATTCCCATCTATTCCAAAAATCAATACAGTCGAGTTTAAAGCTCCGGTTCAATTTTCCTATACATCGAAATACAACAAATTATACATCAAATTTTAGATTATTTCATTCTGCGTTATAGGGCATGAGTTTAAAATTTTTACTTGTCTCTGAGTATTTTTTATTGTGTTTGAAAGGAAAGAAACACGATTTCCTAGCGTTGTCTGAGGAAGGGTCTACTAAAATTTATATTAGCAAAACTATTAAGCCCGCAAAATTGAAATTTTTACACAGTGTTGCTGGGATAGTTATTTTATATATGTGTTCTGTAATTTTTATGAAACCCTGCAATTTCAAGATCGGCTAATCGTACACTCTTGAATCAGGCATTAAAATAACCGTTTTTAAAAATAGGATAAGAATAAACAATTAGCTTATTAATAATGGTACATTGTGATTTTATATTACTTGATCAAACACGGAGGATCAATGTGCTGCGGAGCGTGAAAGGGCACTGGTGCTTGGAGTCTCTTCCCTTGAACGCTACCATATCGTGTTTTCTTTTTCTCTTCCAAACACAATAAAAATACTCAGAGACAAGTAAAAAAATTCAAACTCCTACCCTATAATGCAGAATGAAATATGTTAAAAATTTGATGGATAATTTGTGGTATTTTGATAGAGAGGAAAATTGAACTGGAGGTTCAAAACTCGGATGTATTACTTTTTGAAACCTGTGGTATTTTATTTCGTATGTGCTTATAATCGAGAGCTTATTATGACAAATTTCATATGAATTTTATTATTTATTATTTGATCTTGCTTTGAGGTCTCAGAATCTTGAGCAATGTTTTGAGTTGACTTCAACAATGTTTTGAAAGGAAAATGTACTTGAAATCGAAACATCTTTCGAAAGATTCGTTTGTCTGGTGAATGGAAACCAGATGTTCCAGGTAGATGGGAAAACACACCTTCTAACCTTGAAGGCTGCTTCCGGTGCCCTTTCATCCCTCACTCCGTTCGTTTCATTTACAAGATTTCGTTACCTCGAACTTCCTTCTCAATTAAGTTTCGCTGAAGATCTTTTATGAATCATTTGCTAATACGATGAAAATATCAGTTGATAATTTATTACAATATGTTAGTTGGCTATTGGATACCACGCTTATAGTAGAAAAATATAATCCTCTAATATCCTGATTAGCTTTATATAAAATGTCTGTTGAAGATACCATAGACTGTTTTGCTTCCATTCAGCGTATCGCGGAGACGTTGTATGATCACCATTCGCCGTTGCTTTCATGATTTTCTTGGTGATTCAGACAAGACCAGGGAACAGAAACTACTAGTTGTGGTTACTGATCATATTGTTTCAAAATGATACCTGCATGAGCTATTTATTGATTAATTATTAATGTGTACGTATTATTAAAATGATGTTGATATTTTTATTTATAGTATTCTGTAAGAATTAATTTCAATAAATAATATTTCTACCAAAAGAACTAATCTACAGGATATAGAACCCCGCCCCTTTACGTGGTGGACAAACACTCTACCGATAACGCTACTGCGCCATTGAAAATGAAATTTAATGCTTAATATATGAATTAAGGTGAAAATTTGAGTGCTTTCTTTCACAATCAATTACACTTCGGGGATACTACAATCCATCTCGAAATCAATTTCCTAAGTCACGACCTCCCCTTATAAAGTATTTTGCTAATAAGGAGGTTTCTTTGTAAAAGTTCGCGAAGATTCCCGGAGTCCGTTGTTTTTTTTTTCTTGGGGCTTTAGGGCTCGCCAACTTCAAGGTCATTAGAGCCCTGAGCCGTTGTGTTTGTGTGAACGATTGCTTCCTTCGATAACTCACGAGCAAAATGATAGATAATAACCTCACTTGAGAATTTAGTTTTGTTTCTTTTGGAGTAGTCCTATTTGTGGACAGCTCATTTTGACATTTTTCCCGATTTGTCTCTTCCGGACTATAAAAATCAAAATAAAAAAAATAGTGTAAATTTATTTAAAATACTTTAATATATGCGTTGCACTGTTAACGGTTTCGTGAAATCTTTATGTCTATGATACTACCTGATCTTTTGTTTTTGTGTGGATTGTATTTCTGTGAACTGTTGGTTTTTGTGTGAGTTTTTCTTAATATTTTCATTTATACTTTATTTACTGCTATTTTCATGATTTTAAGAAGCATAATTTTATTTTATTTGCATGTCATTATTGGAAAATTGAGACTCATTCCAGATTTGTTGATGATACTTTTTGTCGAAAATCGAGTTTATTTCACATCTGATTTAATATTCGGGTCGAATAATTTTTAATTCAGATACTCTTTTTTTGATGTTCCGTATTGGTTATTTGAGAAAATTATACAATTCTTTTGACTCTGATCTATCTTTGTAATAACCTTGATCTTGGAAAACCTTTTTACTGAATTCTTTTCTATTTGTTTCAGGTGAGTTCTGACGTTATAAGACGATGGCCTGTGGAAAGTAGTAAGTCGTCGTAAGTACAATGGTGCTTCTTCAAAGTTCCACTATTTACTTTCATGATGCCTGTGAAGCCGAACAAAGTTAAAATATTGACTGAGGGTTTAATACTTTACATTTTTATAACTAATTTTCCTCTGCATTCACGACTGTGCTTCTGTTTTATCTCATGACTTTCAGAGAGGAATAACTCTTTATTTACTATTCCAATCTTGAGTTCGAAACATTAAGAATTAATAAAATAAAGTAAATATATATTGTAATCGCCCAAAATGGTCGTTAGTTGTAATTTATTTCTTTTAAATCTTTGTTAATTGTAAGAAACTGATGGAAACGCGTCGTGATGCCTGCCATCAAATTAATTCTCATTCTGTATCTCCTCCCTCATTCTATGTATCTCAACAACACTCAAGAAAATCAGACTTGAGATTTTGTTGAATGCAAATTATGCCAGTATGTGTGAAAACAACGTTGAGCAAAGAAAACTTGTATATTTTATATTTACCTTTTTTGTTCTTCTGTGAAGTGAGGCTTGTCATGAAGCAGCTGAGTGCAATCATCAGATTATTGCTTAGTTACCAAGAATTGTGTTTCGGTAAAGTTAGTAGTAGTAGATATAATTATTTGATATATTAACATCTACATAGGTCCGGGAAATTTAGAATTTAGAAATGATGACTAGAAATGTAAAAGTCATCCAATTAAAAAAAACAGGAAGACTTAAACTGTGCGTAACTTCGTTTTCAGTGCTCGTGATAATTTGATACAATAAAATCTATTCAATCTGGTATATTCGAGACCTGAGGGATGTCGAATTAGGGATTTTTGCGCACTATATAGGTTTCCTCTGAAAACGGAGTTTCACAATCAATGAGCGAGAGTTATAAATAATCATATTTGTATTATATATTTATCAGTTACATTTCTAAAAGAAATTGGTCTGTAGTTAAGATTAAAACAAGCGTTTGAATTACTGTAAGCAAAAAAGGATCGATGTAACAGTCACGAATTACGACAAAAGTTGAGGACGTGTCATGAAAATGAATGGAAAACAGCATTTTTTTAATGAGCCAAAAGGTGTTGGATTATAGAACATTCCGGTGTGTAGAATGCCAGACTAAAGAGTTTTTACCGTATTTTGTTCCACAATATTGGGGTAATTCATTCTCGCCCAAGATTACTTTATTCAGTTTTCTGTGATACTTATAACCAGTGGCGGATCTATGGGTGGGGGCAGCTGAGGGGGCTATAGCCTGAACCATTTGGCCTGAACTATCAACGGATAAAATTGACATTGATAAGAGGCATAATTTGTAAAAGAGTTGCCAGTGTATTCGCATACTAAATACACATGTTATAAGCAAATGTAATACAAATTTCAATTATATCTGCGTATTATATTTTCATGCACTGGTTGACACGATTCAACACTGGGCTTGTTCTATGCAGGCTTACTCTGCAATGCTTTTGTAACCGATACAGCGCAACCGCATTGACGACAGCTCAACACACGGCTCGCCAGCAGCTTCCTATGTTATTAACATGTGAGGAGGTGCTTGGGGACGCCTTTCTTTGCGGGACTTTTAACTGCTTCACAGAGGATGAGATTAGTTAAATCGGAATTTTTGTTAATATTGTCAACACAATAAGATAACGTTTTATAAATTTTTCTGAGCTCGAGGATCTGTTTCCTGTAGATCATTTTCTCCTTCAAAATTAGCATTTCATCGTACGGAAATGCAGAGATTATTTTGCAATTTTTGGGAAAACAACCCTACAATAAACATCAAGCATTGGAGCTAGAAAAATCACAGTATTATGTAAAACTAGCAAGCAGTCCCTACTTGACCCAAGAGACACCCTCGTTTGCTTTGCTGTCCCTGCCACTGCCCGGACCTAATATCGCATCCTAATCCCACGAAAGAAAGCTTCTGGTCGACCTTCCAAGTACACTGAGTAATGAGAAAGGGACTCACCCCCTCCTACATGTGGATGAGCACATCCATGTTTCTTTCGCCAAGTCTTATCATTGAGTTTCCTGTTGTAGTTTTGAGAGTGTAATTTGTCTGCGATGTGTAGTGTTCTGATGGTTCGGGAGAGTAATTATATTTAGATTTCCGTAATTTCACAACTTATTAATTTGGTTCTTGTTTTAAAATTCGTATCGAGTGAAAATGAAACGACAACTGACAGATTATTTTTGTAAAACTAAGAAGCATGTGCGCCACGACCCTGAAGCAAGTGAAGAAATTTGAGTTGCGAACGAGAACATCCGTGCAATTGAAGTTGACATTTCTCCAGAAATTGCATTATATTAAATTCATCTGTGTTTTAAAATCATCAACGACTTGGCACATATGTCGTAATAAGTAGATAATGATGAAGAATAAATAAAGAAATGATACGCGGGAACCAGCGGTACATAAACGTGACCTTATGGTATTAAGGAGTTATGAAACTATTTAAACTATTTGCAATTTTGCCTGGTAGATTATTACTTTGTATTCATTGTTACATTTTTCCGTTCATTCATGATCGAAGGAAGATACGTCTTGTTTGTTATATCATATTCCCTGTGATACCGCGAACGGTTTTTCCCAAGAACTTCGATAATAAGTAAATAATCGATGTACTGTGGAAACTACAAAAATAAATTTGTGTTCGTAAAATTGTTGTTTTTTGATCATTTACTTTCGTAGTGCACACACAGTCCAGTTGTAGTCTTATTTTGTCTGACACTTAACGGTATTCATTAGATGAGCACAGCTGTTTCACAGAATTGTTTCAGTAAATAAGGAGTGTAAAGAAATTAATGTACAAAATGAAGTAGAATTAAATAATTATTTGGGAATGAAAAATTACTAATAAGCCAAAATGTTTACCCAATATGGACAATATACACTTGTGAGACCATTTCATATTAAATGTAAAATTCGGTAAAAAAAAAGTGAAAAAAGGCAAATATTTTTATAATTAGATAATGGTGTATTCAGTTTTTACTTTAATACAAAACAACGTTGTAATCAACCGAAAAAATATTTATTTGCCATAACCAGCGTTCGACAGCTTATGCTGTCATCTTCAGTTGCCTACAATCAAGATACAGGATTATATTTAGCTATTGGTAAAATGGTCTTAATAATATTTAGATTCAGTAATAATTACAAAAATATGTATTAAAATAGAGTACTAGTATGTTGCAGTTAATAATAATCAGAGAATTTAATACTTATTGGTTTCAGATATTTAAAAGATTATATAAATAGTTGAATGATAAATGCTTGTTAACAAAAGTATTACATGAAAAATTGAAATTAGTGAATATTTTTTGCAATGAGAAAAGCCACTGAAGATGACAGCATAAGCTGTTGAAAACCGGTTTTGGCAAATAAATATTTTTCAGTTGATTATAACGTTGTTTTTCGTTAAATATTTTTTAATAATTTAAGGCACTAAAATATCAGGAAAACAGTTTTAAGGAGAAAAACAATTTGTATATATAAAGCATCCTTTCTCTTTTATTTCTCTTACTCTCTTGTGTTACCTGAATACACGTGAGCGTTTCCGTTGACAATGTGTCTTCCAACGGTTTTACCTTTTCTTAGCGACAGGAACAACCCAATTGAGACACAAGTATGACTAGTAGTTTGCTAAGCTAGGACACACTCGCCTCACAGCCGGTTTTCGGGCTGTCCGGAAGGAACCTTTCCCACTCGAAAGAGGAAGCGGTTCATATACAGCACTTTTTGTAAACTGAATTACCTTTCAAACGTGTTGTGACTTCGAAACGACGGTAACTAATTTATGTATTTTATGCCTTTTGGCGAGGTTCAGGCCATGAGGCCTGCTCTTCCACCAAACCATTGGACTTGGGAAAGGAAATTGGAAAGGAGAGATGTTGGGTCGCTGGGGAACGTATGGTACCGAACCAACATTTGTCTGGAGTAGGTGAGGGAAACACCGGCTGAAAACCTCACCTAATTCGTCCGAGCACGGTTTGAATCCACGGAAGCGAAGACGCTGCCACTAGACCACCGCTATTGATGAGGTAACGGTAATTAGACTGTGAGGCTTAGAGGAAAACTATTCAAATGTATAAATTAAGATCTATATAATCCTCACAGTTATTTTCCTATGTTACTTTCACGGTTTTTCTTGGTCGATTTGTTGATTATTCTTTATCATTAAAGGCGTGCATGTCTTCGAAAAAGGTTACACTGATTAATAGAATGTAACTCAATGATAACAGGATCGTGGAATGAATAAATTAAATTTAATATTTTATTTTGCTAGCTTCCAAATACATTGGTATGACTTAACTGTTATAAGTATGTTTACTAGTTGTGTACTCGTGGCTGTGATCACATGAATTGTGTGTTTACGAGTTTCTTTAGTCGACCATTTTTTACATTGCGTATTTAACTTTTTTTTTCATAAAGATGAGTATGATTGTCTGATAAGGACAACAGAAATGTTAATTCAAAACAATGAAATGCGTGTATTTAAAATGACAAAATTAAAATGTTTTTTAATTTCACAAAATTCTAGGAACTTATTTAAACGTTCAGTTGCTTCTCAGTAATCTTAAGAAGTTATTTGTACCTGTTCAGAGATTGATCCCATTCAACATCTGACTGGACATCAGTTACATCAGCGTGATGGTTAAATTTTTTACATTTGGTTTTGTTTCTCCTATTGAACAATATAATATTTATGCCATGAGGGTTTCTTCAACTGAAGGTAAAAAAATGCAATTATTTCAAAATCTTTCTGATGACCAACATTTTCTTACGGACCATCGTTTTGCGACCACTAGTTTAGAACATTTAGCTTTCATAAATTTCATAAATAGTAAACCTCGGTTATAGCAGAATTTAAGGAAATAATTCGCTATATATTATTTATTCCTCTTTGTGAGTCCCCTAATTCCGCCATCGGAAGAATCATTCATTCTGGGTTTCGCTTCGTCACCTTGGGCATGGTCTAGTCTAGAGAAGCTCAGTGGAATATGCGTGACGAATCGCTTCCAGTAAATCAAAGCCTCAAGATATTTATAATTCACTCTTCTTTGAGAAATTATCTTTCGTAAGTCGCTATTACTTGAAATTCTACCGTGGTTACCTTTGATTACGGCCGCCGCGTTTCTCCTCTCGTGGCCAATTCTTATTTGATTCTGAGAGACTATGGATTTTCCACCGATTTTCCAAACGGTTTTCAGTATTGTAATCGTTTTCAGAGAATGAGGGTTTATTGTTTCCTCTTTCTGGCATCCAAAAATAATTCATATTATGCTAGTCAGAAAATTACTAGTTTAAGTATTTTAAAATGTACAAAATACTCGGAAGCAATTCTGTTTTTATATTAACTTCTACGAATGCGTGTAAATTTGTAATTTGAAAATTTAAAAACTCTTGCTGATTCATTTAAAATGAATCCTCCTGTTCTTAAAAGAGTTCGTCCTCGATTAAATAAAAGTAATGAGCTGATTCACGATATTAGATGCATTTAAACGTTTCTGGGAGGACTTTCAAACAACAGTGATGCATCAAATGACGAGTAATTATTTTCTACGTATGACACGAATGCTTATAGATTGACAACACGTCATATTCTTGATCCTATGAAAGACGAAGTTGATTAACCTGTAGTCTTCTCCAAGGTTAACAGAATGCATGTATATATGCTTGCCTTAGGAACGTTCCCATGAGTTAACTTTCTTCGTGACATTATCGCTCTCATTATTTCTTCATTCACATTACTTATTATGTTCTCTAATTACCGTATACGGTGTTTAACTTGTTTTGTTTTGTGTCTCACCATTTAAGGCGTGAAGAAATTTCATATTCTTTGTAGCGATGTAGGAGCTTATATGAAAAGACAACGCCAGCTATATGTCATGAACTTGTTCGTTATTGCATTATCTTTTCTCTGGCAGTTCGTAATTTTGTGTGGTTGAATGATATTGCATTTTCAATCCTCTTGGAAACAGAAAAGAAATCCTTGGTTACTACCGTTGACGTTTCACATGTAGTGCACTTTGACCCTGATGTGCGGTGGGGTCTCGTAATTGTGAATCGTATTATAATCGAGGGAAATGTTACGGCAGATGTTCGGCGCTCTATTCAACATTTTCCGAGCGATAGGTTTTGTCGTTTTCAGTGCTAACAAGACAGATGAGAGTAATTGGTATACTCAGCTACAACCTCTGCGACATTGAACGAGATAAATGTGCATACATTTCTTCCCTG
Organism: Laupala kohalensis; assembly: GCA_002313205.1. Classification (NCBI taxonomy): domain Eukaryota; kingdom Metazoa; phylum Arthropoda; class Insecta; order Orthoptera; family Trigonidiidae; genus Laupala; species Laupala kohalensis. Next base: position 362,690 of record NNCF01129515.1, read on the forward strand.
TACCCTACACGTGGAGAAGATGTGTGATAACTTTCGGTCAGGCGAAAATGACGACGAGCCGGGAATCGAAACCGGGGCTCCTGTTTTGATCGCAGGGGTATTTACCATTACACCACTCGTTTACCTTCAGCAATGTACACCGTTTGCACCCAGACCAGGTGTATATATATACTACGAGTCTGTTGAAAATTTAAAATGTCATTGTCACTTGGGATTTTAAAGACAAAATACTATGCTCTGTGAAACATTGTACCTTAGTTGATAAATTTGTATTTGTTTTGAAACTTCATTAGTCGTTGCACGTCCACCGTGACCCTTCTACTTCGTATGTAGTGGCGCCATGGTGTCCCGCCTCCGACACCGACGAGCTTTAATGTTGATTGCGGAACCTGTTCCTTTCTATTGTTCCGGAGTATACAGTTTTCTATTTCAAGTCTACGGCCACCATTAATTTTCCGTGCAACGCTAAGTGACCCCTTGCAGTTGAGGCGGACTGACGCCATATTCCGTCGGTAGTTTTGGGGTAGAGTACTCCCTTCTGGGGCTCGGGCGTTCTTGTTCGTCCAATGTTCAGTGTGAATATGAAGGGATCATCGCTTTTGAAATCTTCCCTCTGGAGACGTTTATTATTATAATTTTTTGAATTATTCGAGTCGTGTGTGTATTTCGTAGTCTTCATTATTCTCCCAATTTTGCTTTCACATTGTGTGTTTGTAGTGCGCAGAAAGGAAGCTATTAAATTTTCAGGGTTGCAGAATTCATAAAACATTTTGAAGACAGACGTTACAGACTTTCAGAACCTTCCTCATCGATATCGTCACTTGGTAATTATGTGGGTTACTAAATCGTTCAGTAATTCTTCACTCCAAAAATTTAAAATAAAAAAAAATAAAAAAACGCGCGAAGAAGCGCGAACAATAGCGTTTACCGTGTGGCACAGACTTTGTTCAGTTCCACAAGTGCGGGGAAGTTTGCATGCGGCAGTACTGCGCTGCCCCGATCCCGATTCGCGTTGTTCCGGTGCACAAGGGGCATCCACGGAAACCGAGCTGCTCTGCCTGTGTCAACTGCAGGCAGAACACACAGATATAAATTACTCACAGTTAGAGACAGTTTTCACAGATATGAATTAAGAAAGTGTTTTTTAAAATAGTGTGGTGAGGTATGAAATTTATCATCGAGGGATATTCTACACGTCCAAAAATAAGTTCTTACTACGAGAGGACTCCTCTCACTTTGAATTTTTCTCTACTATCAAGAGGATCCCATTCACAATGAAAGTACTTTCCCCTCGAGTGAAGGATTCCTCTCGTCAAAAGAATCCAGCCCGCACGCTGTCCACTGCGCTACGGGAATGGTACAGGGGAGAGGGAATTTTAGCCACATATTGTTTTTGTGGTTTAAACACAGTAGACATTTGTATCTTTTAGTGCGCAGAATTGAAATGAGGTTTACACTTAATTAGTCTCATTAGTTTATTTCCTCCACGTGGTCATACGCAGTTCGTTACGGCTTTTTTACAATAAATTTATTATTATTATTAATTTGATGTAGATATGTTCACTTCACAGCTCTAAAGGTGTGCTAGCTGGTTGAAATGCCTAATCTCAGGTTATTATTATTATTATTATTATATTTTCTTTCATTACTATGCAACATCGTGTTACCTACAGAGCCATTCGCAATAAATGCATTTATTGAGTATTTCACAGACTGTGTTCTACGGAACATAAATATTATAAAATCATTTTTTAATTAAAAGAATGGGACGGTTCTACGAGCGGGCAAAACCAGCTTACAGATGATAGTTACATTATTTTAACAAATTTTTATTTCCATTTTGGTTTGTTGCTACAATGTTATTTTGTTTTATTGTCGAATTTGGTAAGTACAAATACTTCTGTGTCGTTTCTCTGATTTATTTATGTGTAATGCACATTTCCTTTGTTATCGTCGGAAGTAAACTACAACTTGTATGCTGAGGGAATGATCGTTTTAAAATTTCTTGCAGAAATACGGATGTGTCGTGACAAATCCGGAGCGTGTGTGGAACACTCATGTTCTCCAATCACGCATGCCCCCCCCTCCCTGGCTTGGATCTTCGCCAGCTGTGGTCTAAGGACAAAAAGAGCGCGTGACTGTCGCCCGCATTACGATGCGACGGAAGCGTCGCAATCAAAGATCTCTACGGCCTGCGCACGAATGCAGAGGCGTTTCGATAACGCGGATCGAGCTCTGCGCTTAAAAGATCGATACTGGCTCGCGATGACAACGTACTCGTATGTTCAGTCGCCATGTTGAATCAAGATTGTCGTTTACGGATCTTATCTCAGAACTATTTAGTGTGTATTTGGTATCGTGTAGGTTGCAGAAGGGTTATTATAAACACATCGAATTAACTTATTCGATTTTAAAGAAATTTTGATTGAAGATTAATATTCAAAAGATGTATGTGTCTGTTGGAATCTACTGATCGTGTTGACGATAAATGATTTTTAATTTTTCCTGTGCTATGAAGTGAGCAAGAATTGTGCAAATAAAGGCCTTTTTATGATTTTGATGAAATTTACGGAAAATAGATGTTTTATACTATCTGACAAGTTCTCATTTTAGAAGAGGACCATTTTAGTTCTTTTTCAAATATTCGTAAACACATAAGTATTAGTTCCCGAAAATGGATAGTTTCCTTTTGTTTATAATTCATAAATAAAACATTCGAAGCTTCTTGTTGCAGAATAAAAAATGTTTAACTTCTATCCCTTAGGATGTCTTTTATTTACTGCGTATATTTATTGTGATGTGATGTCGTTGAATATATTAAACAAATACTGGGATGCTTTTCTGATTACTTCAATACTTACTTGTTTGGTAACGTGAGGCACACATGAATCTGAAAAAGTATGATTATATCTAATTAAGATTCTTGTTAATTGAGTTTAAAAGAAAATATTATATGATCAGTCACAGGATTTTTTTTTAGTGCGGGTTGACTTTTTCCCCCCGTATTTTTGGGGAATGCCGAGTAACCGTTCAGTTAATTGATTGTCTTCTTGGATACTTTATTGTGAATGCACTTCGAACGAGAAAATTGATTACTCTTTTGCAAAACCAGCAACTAAGAATTGTTTAAAGTGTCATCAATTACACCTTGATATCAGTTTATATTTCAATTTTTTATTTCTACTTTCGCGCCAAAAGTTTTCTTTGAGGAGACTGTGCCTGGAAGTGTGTCTCGATCGCTTTGTGTTGAGCGCAGCTGGCAGCGGGTGGGAACAGCTGAGAGGACTTGCACGCAGGAGGTCGCACCCTGAAGGAGGTGAAATGGTGAGGGGAATCAAAACAGTTTTGGAAAGATAGAGGAAACTACATGGAAGAAGTAGCCAAATGTCGCGGGCTTTACCTCTTACACACATTTGTCCATTACTTAATTTTCTTTATTTAATACAAAAATCTTTCCTTTATTTCTTGTGCTAGTACGTGCCCAATAGACCGACAGTGAAACAGTTTTTGGTCAAGTTACATTTACAATTACTATAAAAATTGCTCGAAATGTCAGTCCCTCAGATTTGTTGGACTCAGCACGATGTGCTCAGATTTTTAATACTAATATCTTTTGTTCCTGTGCGTAGTTTAATGATAACAAAGTCTTCCTTCCAATGACAATTTCATGACTTTTCTTATAGCAACTAAATGTAACGCCTCGCTGGAAGTTTTTTAAAAAATAGAGTATGGAGCGGGTGCCGTGTTCCCTAACTCAACGATATTACTCTACAAGATTTTTCAACACATCACGAAGGTTTAGGAAGTATCTTCAGTTTAACTGACAGGATTTATATCAAACAATTATCTGTGAACGATGTGATTTTTTGAAAAAGGCTAAGGGTTTGTCCACTTATTCTATATTTGTTCTTCCACTTTGGAAATATTACTTAGAATGTCCTCATATTCCACGAGGAATACGTAATATGCATGGTTAATAAATAATTCGTCTTATATAAGGAACTAACTAAAGAACATACAGCGCTCGTCGGAATATCTTTTTTTTTTTAATATGAGGGTTTCTTTTTGAAAGAAAAGGGAGTTGCTTTTTGCAATAACGATTGTAAGAAAACCAAACAGTGGTTTTTATACTTTTTTGCTATAACTAATAAACGGGTTGTAACTTAAAACGTATCATTTTAAGGCCAACAACTCGCTCCTCTTCCTGTTTTCTGTTGGATCAATATCTGAGTCAAAAGATCGGAACAGAAAAAAACCCATGTAAAATCGTGAATTTCGCACTTTGAGGGTCTGTTGCAAAAAAAAAAAAAAAAAAA
>NNCF01129515.1:367406-395407 GCA_002313205.1 Laupala kohalensis
ATGGCTATATAAGTCGCCGTTCGTAGCGTTCGAGGCGGAACGGCTGCCACTCGAGCGACAGATGCATACGTCCGTTCCTCCAACCCTCCGTACTTGGCTAGACTTAAAGATCCTGAGTGCAACTCCTATGTTCTTCAAATAATTGGGGTCAAGAAAAAGGTAGAACCGTCATAAGGGCACAAGTAAATCCAGAACCGGAAAAACCAAAAGGAAAAAAAAATTTTTTTTAGAGTTGTATCTTTTGTTCTCTCTTTCTGGGTTAAATTAAAAATTCATTATGGAAAGAATCGATGTTTTAAAATTATATAACGGCAAATTATAGAATGTCGTATGAACAGTTCAGACCGTTAAAAAGCGAGATAAAAAACACAGTTCCTTAGAAATGTCGCTCTCAGTTTCCTATATGTACAATTCATGCTTGAATCCCTCTACAATTACCCCCTTTTTTATGTCCAACTATCCACATACCAGTAATAGCACAGCAGTATTTAAAAACTCTTTAAGAAATAATGGCAGGTTAACCTCTCGTTCCATCTAAGTTAAGTGTTGCATCATTCAAAATTCAGACAGAAAAAGTTAAGAAAGAATCATGGATCTTTTAACTGGGGAGGAACAAATCTTTTTCGGCAGATCAGAACGAAATCAGTCAGTTAATATGTTTGACGCCGATGCAAAAAGCGAAATACCAAATAGAAGCCATACGACAGAAAAAAATAGATTAAAAAACCATACTAGTTTCGCTGCAGCAAAAGCTGGTTTAGCCAATAACATTCTGCTAGCACCCTTTTTTTACGGGCGAATATGAGGTATCGATAGATACTTTTCTCGAACGTCTTAAAATAGTAAGTCAATTTAACGGATGGTCCGAAGACGGCACGTTAGCAGCTGCTCGCCTTTGTGAAACTTAAAATGAATATGATTCGTTAAAACTTTGTTGTTTAGGGACTGTTTTTTGTGGTGGTGGTGGTGGGGCAATACGCAAAAATCAGTGCCACCGCTGAAGGTGCGCTATATCGACGTGAACCATTACCGTTCTATTTAAAAGTAAAATGCATAGATAAATAAGGTCTTCATCAATAAAAAATCGATTTTATTCATGACGTAGTTCATTTTGGTGTTATCAGCTTCCAATCCAAGTCCCTTTCTTTTTCAGAAATAACTGTCTTGTCATTATTCGAAATCAAACAGAAACACGAGAAGTATCTTAATACTCAATTTAATTGTAAGATTGATGCTCTGTACGTATAGTTTCGTTATGTTAAAAATAATTGTAATTATTGTTTTGTGGAAGGTTTTTCTAAAGATCTTGTTCTATCGCATTTTATAGAAGGTATCAGCCACCATTGGCGATTATTCAAGTAAGGACTCCAGCCTGTAATATAGTGTTACATGTATTCACAACTTGTTTGATGCATTTTTTTGTGGTACTGTTCATAAAATTAAAATGTAGTCAGGGAGACAGCTACTCGACCTACTGCATATTTCTTTGAAAACTCTTTGTCTGTAAATAAGATTTCACCCAACTTGAATAATTAAGAGAATGGGTTTTATTTATTCATATCCTTTGCAGTGAACATTCCCAACCATAGCAGAAAGTGTTATTCTAGCCTTGAAATTCAAGTTCGATGTTTGTACTCAAAAACGTTTTTTCTCTCGTAAATTATTTTAACGAGAATCCGTTCTCATTTAGTGCAATTAAAATGTATGATTTAAATATGATTTAATCGCGGTATCTTGAATAGAAATTGTGAAATATTAATATTTTATTATGTGTCCTATTGGACTTTTTCCATTTTTTTCGTTTGTTTTTAAGAAAATTTTGTTTCATAACGAAATGCAAACGGTGAATAATATATAGCAATTCTATTATTTGTTGTATAATCTAATATCGTTGAAATATACTTTTGGGGAAAATCCTCAAATTTTTAAAGAAATTATTTTGAATTTTCTTAAACAAANAATCTAATATCGTTGAAATATACTTTTGGGGAAAATCCTCAAATTTTTAAAGAAATTATTTTGAATTTTCTTAAACAAATGTCATTGGAATTTTTGGTATTGATCATTTGCAGTTGATCCTTGAAGTCATATTCGTACATGACAATGCAAAGAGAAGGAAATAAGCGTGGGAAAATGATGTGGAATGTTGTTAAATTAAGGATGATCTACATGGGATAAAGCGATGAAGTATCAATTCGAATACTGAAAAAGAAAATTGTTTTTACATCTGTGTTGCCATATGTTTAATTTTATACTTGTTATCTTTTTGACGAGTACTTTTATTTCATTTCTCTTTCAGGTGTCTTCATAACATTAGTTCAGAATATTGTAAACTTTGTTCTCATTAAATGTTACCATTAGGATAAACTATTAGATAAGACCCTGGTAATGACTGTTGGGTGCGGGGTTGAGAAATAGTAACTAAAAGTAAATAATTGAATAAATTAGGATGAACGTATATCTTCATCAGTAATTTGATAATTTTTCAACGAAGGCAAATTCGTTCGCGGATGACCTTTCGTCTCGTTTGAGTCATTATTCCTCCGTTTCGCCCACATGTTTGTGTATTTTCTTTATTCCACGCCCTAATATCATAGACCCCAAAGAAAGGATTGATGATGGCAGTGGTTGTGGAAGGAAGCAGGGCGACCTGCTGGCTGTGGCAGCAGCTGGCTGTCGGACGACTTCTGTGTTATCCCGCTACTCACCTGCTGGCCGGATGTCTTATTAACGTCCACATTTTCTACACTAGCGTGGATGGACACAACAAATCTTTGCATGGAAGCAAGAAATTATCTGGCAAATAGCCTCTTGGAACGATGTTAGTGGTGGAGGCATTGGAGCTCATGAACAGTTGGTAGGAAGAGTCGTCAGTTTTTCCTCTAGCATTATAGTTTTGTGAATTCGTCATTGTACATTTGTATTTTTATGTTGGTTAATTAAAACCCTTAACGACTAAGGAAAGAAATAATGCGTTTTAAAACAAAGCCATGGTGTTCCAACCTACAGAGAGAGTTCTGCGAGAAGACCATTTTGGCGGATGGGAATTATTCAATATACCTAACGAAGAAGTTTTCTTTTAAGAATATGGACACCTTTCCTCGCATAAAACAGCCCGTGTGGGTAGATCCCGTTGGGAGTAGGTCCTGAAGTCACTTCTATTGTCTATGAAATAGTTAATTTCCTCCTTTACCCAGAAGTAAGATATCCGGTTTTATAAACTGTTGTTAAGTTCAACGTTGTGTTTCGCCAGAATAGCCAAAAATTGTATTTGTCATTTATCGAGAATCGACATTCATTGCTGGCCTAGGATTTTCATTTAAAGTTCTGTTATAAATGGAACCGTACTTTGTCTTTCCGTGATCTAAACATATCCTCCGAATGTCCTCACCTTCGACTTGTGGATTACAACGAGGCTTGACGGAAAATAACTGGACAAGATGTGAGCTTTTTCCTCTGACATGCTATTATGAAAACTTGTTCCATCAATGCAGGGAGGAATGCTGTCGGATATTGGACTGCGTATGCGAGGTATTTTGTGACGATGGAGGAAATGCGATGCTCCCGAGGCAAGAGCTTTATAGAGAATTAATCGAAAGCCATCCTCTCTTGCATTCCTCGTATATTGAGACTCGAGTCAGAATTGCGTAGCAAAGGAGAAGAATATTGTGAATGCACAATCCCTTTAAACTCAAAAGCCAGATGGCGATCTCTTTGGTCTACAGAAAATACAATGAGGTGAAACTTACACAGAATATGGTGATAATTATTAGTTACGTTAATGATGTACTTCAAAAATGTATTTGTAGTTAGATAAAGCGTTTTCAGTGTGTTAATGCTGAGATAAATCAACAGGCCAAACGTCATTGTGAAACAGCTGGACAAAATTTGAAACGATCTGAAAGTGATTTCTGAAATTATTCTACAGATTGTCAATGACATTTGACTTCGCTCGTATTGCCATCTCTTAATTTTCATTTAATTATTTTTCTTCTTCCAATACAGGTAAGTGAATTATATGTTTAGTGTCCTTCCTGATGCCGTCTTATTTAGATCTAAGTGGCTAAAAACGATTCTGATGGGATAAACGTACTTGCGCTGAGAACAGTAGAGAAACCCTTCAAGACTTTTCCTCGGTACGTATCTCTGCGTTTAACCGTTCAAAGTTTTCTCTACGTACGTATGTGCTTTTTGAAAGAGCTTTTTCTTTCGGTACTTCCGCGAATACCTTTGTTGTAAAACAAGAGATTACTGCTTCACTGTGGTGGTTCTTCGTTGTAATTGATTTCCAAGCACATTGTTCCTTATGTCCATCAACATTAGTATGCGAGTCATCTTGATCTTTGACGGGATCGTGTACGTAAGTGATCAGTCTACTCGTTCTTTTGGTCAGTCTAGTTCTTGTTTCGTCTCTTGCTTGTTGTGTAACCTGTTTCCATTTTCTGAACAAATTCACCATTTGCAGATGGTATCTCTCGTAATTCATTGATTCTTTTCTAGTCGCGCCCCACGTAAGGGTAGATATGGACAGTAAAAGTTCTTTTTGTATTCTCTGTCTTAATGGGAAGGCGAAGGTAGTTAAGAACTCTCGTTTTGAAAAGCTATTGCAATGTTTCTCTCGGAGAACTGCGTTACTGTGTGCTGCAGGCGATTTTTGACAATGAACTTTGCTCAACCTCGCTCCTCCTTGATTGTATGTTCATATCATATGTATTAAAATGACGTAGAATTGCATATCTTATTTTGTTGGTAGGTAATATCTCACAGTCATGGAAGACGTGATAATCAAATGACATTCATTTGTGTAAATACTACAGTATACTCTGGTCTATCCAACTCGCGACTATCCGGTCTCCGTCCCCTCCCACCCGGGTCAAAATTTTGTCAGAAACAAACAATCTAAAGGAGTAAATGTGTGCTGAGATACGAGGCACTCAAAGTTTTGGAGTACATACGTGTAGTGTTCTTGGGATATATTTCTGTAACTTAACTGTTGATACAGTAGATCAAATATTTTCTTATAAACTAAGAAAAATCTCAACAAAACACATATTTGTCACTTTCAGACCCATTGTTAAACACAGTTTAAAACAATAGTTTTAAACACAACCTTTCGACTGTGAATACAGTCCTTTTCATGTGAATACATTTTTTTACATTCACAAAAAACAAACATTTAACTTATCACAATCATTTAAAACCTTACAGTTCGTTTTTTTTTAAATATAACTGTCAATGTAATAAAATCAATCATGGAATCATAATACAAACAGATTTTTACCACTGAACAAGATAATCCTACTGAGAAAAGAAATATATTCAAATTAATTATTTTTCAAATATAAGTTTATGAGAGAAATACAGTATATTTGGGAAACAATTCTTTTGATGGACGGTCATATAACAATGGACATATTATTCCTGGTGCTTTGCTAGTCCTATTTGTCGACGGAAAATGTTTATGAACTTTTCAGAAATTGTTACACTAATATTTTTTCCGTTTAACTAAATACATATGTAATGAGCGCTAATTGTAAATGTTATTTACGAGTTGTTCCACTTTCATAATATATTATATTTGAAGGAAACAATTCTTTTGAGGATTTTTTTGTTTTTTAAGGAGCATTTGTTTATAACATTTAGTAAAAAATATCAAATGTGTATTTCTCTTCCAGTAGAGGTCGAGTCCGAAAATTGCGTATTTTGAGGAACGATCATATAAGAATTGACGTATTTTTCCTGGTGCCTTGCTGGCTCTTGTGGTAATCAATGCTAGTAACTTGTAAAATATTGTTGCCCTAAATTATATTGCCATTATGATATGTATAACCATTCCAACAAATGCTGTTCATTTGCCCCCAAAATCTTTATTTAGTAGTAAAATCAGACCACAAGGTTTCTGACCATGAGAAGAATATACATTTTTTTAAAATTATATGGCGAGGTTTATAATGGTGATCAGACTCGCTCTTCCGCCTAACCTCGGTGAAGGAATCGGGCAGGCGAAGTTGTGTTAATGATTTTAGATCTCCTTTGAAAATACCTCCCAGTTTATTAAAAGCAAAGGCGTCAGTGGGGCACATTCCAGATTTATTATTCGTAACTCATCATTATGACCTTCACACTTGCCCAAAACCTCTCGAATTCTCCCAAATGTTCTTCGGTAACTTAATGAATTTTGGAAATGTATATTGCACTATTAATACGTTCCCATGCCTTTATAGGTGACGTCGCAGCCATTTTGGAGAGCAGCGAATGGTAATGAGAAAGTGTAGTTGATGGTTGCCACCATCAGTGATTCAGAAGGGAAGCAGAACTACCCTCGACGGGATAAAAGATGGATACTGCTGCGACGTAATGATGTTCTCTATGAATAACCTTTCAAAAATCAGATTCCGGTTTCCTAATTTAAGACTGCTAATTATATAGCTCATGTCAAATTTATAGTGACGCTGCATTTTACCCACGAACATAATATTAATATTTAAGTAAGCTCGGGTGTAAAAGGAAATAAATCAGTGTCTTACCATCAACTTTTTAAGAAATTTATAAGATTTCGTCATGGCTTGTTTTTGTTGGATGGTCGTAATGATGCATTGTTCAATGAATAATAATCCCTTTTTATAGTTTGGAGAAGATGAGAATATATTTTGTTGTAATAAATTTGTTTTGAATTAAACTTTCTTTCCAAATTTATTAAATATTTCATATGAATTATCTTATGAAAATTGGTTTTGTGTTTATAATCACAAATTGGAGAATATGCCATCGGAAGTCCATATTGATGTTCCAGCTAGTGTCAGATTACTTGTGTTACCAAGACAAACTTGTGTAGCCTTTCCAAATCTTGTGTAGCCTTTTCTTCTAAATGATGTTTTCCCAATGTGGATTGTTTTGGATCTGCATATGATATTTCTGATGTGGAACAGTGTCCTGAGGATCGAAAAAATACGAATAAAATGACTGATAAATACTTTCGTCTCTAAAACCAATTTCTTAAAATAGTTAAGTTGGAGTAACCTGTAGAAATATGGTCGCTGTATTCATGATAAAAAATCGTTCTCCATTTCAAACCTTTTCCTGTGCTACCCTTCAGATATTATAGCAGTTGTCACGGATGATGACTTTTTTTATTATTGTTGTATTTGTAAATGGGAAATGTAGCGTGCTATTGAAGCTTATCTACATGTAACGATAGGAGTTGGATGGTTGGCCATTGTTAGTAGGAGGGCCGGTTAGCCTGGTTTACCAACTTGGTCCACGTGGAGGGGTTAGTAGAAGTAGTTAGTAACTGATACTAGGAGGAGCTGGATAGACGAAGGAAGGTTGGCTTTTCAGTAATCATAGCTATATGAACTGAGACATTAACGTGAAAAGCTACAAATTTTCTGGCCCCATCGGGAATCGAACCCGGGATGACTCGATGAGCGACAACACTACCACCTGAGCCACGGATGGGACTTCTTCGACCGTCGGATGGGTAGCGCTCGGCAAAACTTTTCACCATGAACAGCGGATAGTGTCATTCCTCTCTTGGGCCCCACAGTGAGAAGACGATCTTAAATATTTTACTTCCCACAGCGATAGAACAGTTATTATTGGACGGTGCCGTAACATGTTCGAAACATAGATGAAAGAGTGACTTTGTGTGAACAAGCCCGGGATTTGGTTTTCCGAGTGACCAACTATTTCATGAGGGAATCAGAAGCGGACTAGTCGTTTCTAGACGTTGCCAAAGTGCAAGAGCTGACAGCCGAGACACTATAAGAATTGTTGCTAGAGATAAGAAATTAGTATACAGCGCAAAAGTATCTCTGACTTCGTCTGCGCGGCCATATGCCACAGCAATTGTTGTTAGAGGTCGAGAAGGGTAATATAATCTTTCATTTGATAACTTCCGATTCGTAGAGGTTTAATATTTGTTTTGGTTTCAATAGGCGTTATCAGTCTGAAGTGATCAAGTATATTTCTTGGATGATTAGTTGTTTCTGGAAGAGTGACTTACTTATTTTCATCAACAATTTTTCCAACACCGTTTAAGCAACATATATTTCACATTGTTGAATTGTACATTATTTATGAGGAATGTTTGACTATGTAGAGCCGTTGTTGATTCCTGTTCTTGCAGTGTCCCTCGCAGGCGGCACGGCGCTCATTTCCTGGCGGATGGACGGACGGTTGTTCCACCCTTCCGACAACTCTCCATCTTTCTCTCTCACTCCCTACCGAGTGCGCCTTTGACGACCACTATAGCTTTCAAGTGGCTAGCGAGAGGCGGGGAGGGCGGGGCAACGCATACCGGTTCTTGCAGGGCGCGCCAGGTGCCCTGGGCTGTCCGCGATACGGCGCTCACCGCTGGACAATGCACTGGACGCTCGCCTCACGCGACCTGCAAGAACAGTGCTTGGTCGCGAACATCTCTCTGCCGATACACATGTGCTCGCGTACGGTATAGCGATGAATCAGAGATTAATTAAGTAAAACATTTTCATGTGTACGAAATTAAATCTTCTTTGAGTCAAATCGAACACTCCGATCTCAAATCTTTTAATGATCAATTGATCAAGGGTTTCTCGTTTAGTTCAAGGCGAAGTTGAGCTTAAAGTTGCATGTGCCTATCGGCTTTTTTTTTTGCAATCAGTAATTTCATTTACGTGTAATTTACCCAGACAATGTTTCGTGTGGAAAGTTTCACCAAATCTTCCGACCACCGTTCTCTTTGCAAAAACAAAGAAGTAGAGGCACATCCGGATTTGTTTTATTTGCTAAATGACCTCTAGCGAGTTAGCGACATTATCCAGAATTATATTTTTTGTAAGTTTACTCTGCTATTCTCATCCATCGCTACATTTCTCATCCATAATGTTCGTAAGTGTTTTGGATTAATATTTTCTCTTACTTGATATAATAGGAGGATAATTAATGGTAAATTGCATCTTAATGAAGATTCTGTTTTTAATAAACATACAAAATACAAATTAACGTGGTGTATTATGTGTTTTAATAAGGTTTTTAATACACTGGTAAAAAAATAAATATTTATGAAAACGTTTTCTGCCAAACGTCCCTGCGATCAGAACAGGACACCTCGAGTTCGATTCCCAGCTCGTCGTCACTTTCATGTAACTGAAGTTATTGCAAGACATCCTCTACAGGAAAATAAGATTTGCAGTTATGAACATTGGTACTTAACAAGAAAGAGCGATGACACATTGTGTATACAAATATGAGTCAATGTGTCAAAATGTATGTTCCATATGTATGTGCCATACAATTTGTGAGCTGCTCATGAATAGTGAATTGCCATCTCTTTTTCCTCGGAGCCTCATCAATGCGAGTGGGTGAAAGCCTGGCGCAGAAGCGGCGTCATACCGTTACCCCGAGTGTCGTTCAGTGAGGCTGGAAGAAATGGCAAGTGGTTGCGGCTGCTCCTTGTTTGGAAGCTTGTCACAGCAACTTCCATCATGTTCTTTCCTTGCTCAGTCGCTTCGCTCAAAAATCTGCCCTCAGGCCACCTACGGCGCATCATCACGACGGATTGCCATACAGAGGATCTTACTTTTCTAATATATATGGAATGTTTGTGGAGATAACTGTTAGCGCAAGGCAAGATATATCGAGATAGCAAGAAATATATAGATCGAGATATGAAAGTTTATTGTTAGATCACGCGCGCGTGGTTGCAGTGGTGTGTTTACATTTCTTACAATTTTAACAAATACTTTGTTATAATTTTTATTCGCAAACCTCACCCGATCCATCATTTCCATGGATTTATTGTGCAATGTGTTTTCAAAACAAATTATTTTAATCTGGAATATCTTAATATTGTAGTAGCAATGTAATACGTTACTAACATTTTATCCATGAGGTTTTCATAATTCATATATTTTTATCTTAACCGTTGTCACCACACTGAACAGGAGATTCTGTTGCTTTTTTATTTACTGTCTTCTGGCGAGGTTCAGGCCATGAGGCCTGGTCTTCCACCTAACCGTTGGAGTTGGGAGAGGGAATTGAGAAGAAGAGATGTTGGATTCTTCTTCGAAATCGGCCAAACTTAATTATTTCCGAAGTATTCCATTGGGGAAGAGTTATTTTGCGAAGATTCCATCAGTATAATTTGATCAAAACCTATTATTCTGAGTTTTTTCTGTTCCGGGGTTAGCCGAAACAAATAATGTTCTTCATTATCAGAAACATGTATTCGATATTTATGTGTTGGATACATATAACGGAAATCTTGAAAATAATGCGACTCTACTGTCTTCTATAAATTAAAAAGTTTTAAAGTTAATGAAAAATCAAAAATAAAAGATATAAAAGTAACTCACATATTTGAGAAATGGTGTTGGCTTCTGCCTTCGTCATTCACGTAAATAATGAGCCGATTCTTTTCTCTTCGTTTTACGTTGACCGACCGTTAGATAAAAGAAAAGTAGGAGGGAAATTTGAATATAGAAGAATTTACTACTGTCTATTTAAACAGGAGGTGGGTTGATGCTCTTAGGATTCACGTTTTTTTACATCTGTGTATTGGGAATTTTTGGGGTTAATTTCTAAAATCAGAACATTAAAAGGTTCGTAATTTTTTTATTATGTAATTTAGCACGGGAGGGGACAAGTAGTAAAAAGAGGAATTTATCACATGAAGCTCTGTGATTGTTCATTCTAAATTAGCATGTGAGTGAACCATAGCTATACCCTCGACCTAAAGAAAGAGTTCATTATTGAATATAAAAGCATTGAATGTGAGAACGAAATTTGCCAGTTCTAAAAGGATATTTGTAGAGGTGCATGGTGAAGTTCTTAAAGACAGAAGTTTTTTAAATACATCCAATTCCTCTTCATTTGGAACAGAGGTGTAAAGACATGATGCTAATAGTATATTTTTATTGTTACGGTAGCTAAATGTGTATTTTTATTTCTAAGAATGTCAAGGAAATGAAAAGAGTCTTTGATGTGAGATGGTAATATTTCCACTATGGGTTGTAAATACAAATCTACGAAAGCTGAAATGCGTTCAGTGGGACTATTGATGCTGGATACAATGGAGCGATCTGGATTGTATTCTTTAGGTAGAAGATAAAGTTGAGCAGTTTGGAAACTTGGAGGTAAAAGAATTTTGATGTCTTAATCACAGAGCCCTTCCGGCAGCCCTTTAATTTTTTCTTGAATGTCCGGAGTGGGATTCGCACATTTCAACTCACGCACGATTCAACTTACGCATGATTCAACTTTTCTACCTGCGCGGCGGAGGGTCAAGCTGTGGTGATGTGGGTGGTAGTCCGCNAGTTGCGCACTTTTCAACTCACGCACGATTCAACTTTCTTTTCTACCTGGTCAAGCTGTGGTGATGTAGGGGGTAGTCCTTAGGGTTGGACAAGGAAAAAGTTTATAGACTACCGTCGCCGTCAACGTGTGGCCCTTCTTAAGAAATATAAGAGTTATTTTACCAGACGTGCTACACCATGTTTATATTTCCTTCACAGTAGTAACGGTTAATCTATGAAAGTAAATATATTTACAAATATACAAGATATATTGCTAATTATCCAATAAAAATATATTTTAAAATATTTTGATTTTTCTTAGCAAGGTACTCTCATTCTTGATTCAAAAAAATTGTAAACCTGAAAATAATTGTTCTAACTATTAACTTATTTCTGACTTTGGATATTCCAAATACCATTTTCTGCAACATGAAATGGTGCCAAGAAGAACCAAACCAGAAGACATTCATCCACCACCAATTAAAAATAAAAATTCCATAACAATCCACGCCTTTTGAAAATGTCGAAAAATTTGTAATTTTTTACCTATATTCTGCTATACAAGAGACTATTTTTACTTACTCTTTCATATTATTTTTCAAAAAGTTCATATTGTTTTTTGAGTATATGTAACATTTGAACTATTGAATTTTGCTTTAACTATGAAATGAATGAAGATGGATTTATTACCTCATTTTGTTTTTATTCTGGAAGGACTTAATTCGTTTTAAGAGAAAATAATTTAAAATATAAGAATTCGAGGACGTCTTTTGACTTTAGATTTTCGTAATTTCTGTACATACTACGCCGTTGTGACTTATCGATTGTCTTGCTCATTCATTAACACAGAGAATAAGTAATAGAGCCATGAAGTTCTTTACGGGTTGTTGCTCTTGTATAGCGGAATACAGGTAAGAAACGACAAAAAAATTTTCTAGTAGCTGAAAGTTTGCTAATACCTGAAAATTCTAAAGAAAATAGATTTCGACTAGAAAACAGTCAGTTAAAGAAAATTTGTGATCTGTTGGGTTGTTAGCAGAAGAAGATTTGTCACTGATCAGTGGTGGTGGGGGGAGGGGGGAAGTTGTACAAAGAATTAGTGCATTGAGTTAAATGTAAGTTAACGTTGAGATATGATTTATACAAATTTGATAATTTCTGTGGATGTAATTTCTGTACTTGTGAATTAGGTTTCATCTAGTTCGTAGGGGCCTGACTCTTCCATTGGTTTACGTAGACAACAGTAAATTATTCAAAATTCAAATTTCCCTCCTACTTTTATTTCCTTTCATCCAACGGTAGGCCAACGTAAATCAAAGAGAGAACAATCGTTATCTACGTAACTCTTGAAGGCGGAAGAGGAAACCGTTTATTCAAATATGTGAGTTTTTAAAATGTGTTTTCCCCTATTTTTTCATTACCTTTAACACTTTATATATATGAGTGAGATGAAGGAGCAGGCAAGAATATCTCAACATAAATAATGAGCCATCAAATGGAATTATTACATTATATCAGATTGTAACTTTTGTGTTTTTGGGAACATTCCACGAGTTTATCTATTTTGGCTCTATGAGAGATTTGTAGGAAATTGCGGCATGCGAGTGTCGTGTCTCCTTGCGAACCACAACACTTGTCCCTGACTCACTGTGTCGCCAGTATTGATCGCGTGAAGAGGGTTGTTCAGGGAGGCTGTCTCACGCCGGAATCGCGGATAGACCCTTCGTCCTCGCGAGTAGCGAGAGCCCTTCCTCCGAGCTCGACCCCCGACCCCCCTTTCCCATCTTCTCTCACACACACACACACACACGACCCTTGCCTTGAGGCTGTGGGCGCTGGACTGTCGGACCCTCCGATCGTCCGGGAAGGGACCGTCAAGTTGGTCGTAATATTTATCTTCCTCAGTTCCCCGTTAGCTCTGCGCTTGACATGACCTATCATTTAATTAGTTAAGAAAAGATCCTTTTATTTTTCCCCCGTCCTCCTAAGTTAACTCGTATTTTCAGAGGGAGAAAATTTAAGGCAGATTGGAATCTGTTTTATTGTTGTTTGGCTGAAAATCACTTCAAAGCAAATGAGTGTGTCTTACAATTGTCCTTTCGGAGTGAATTCGTGAGAATAACACATTTCAAATTCTACTGATTGTTTTATTGTTCGAAATTATATTGTTTCTTTACCTTCACGTGGGCCATGATTTTTAACCAATCTCATATTAATTTGTTTTGCGAAAGGGATTCGTATTGTTGCTGTTATGTGCGAGTGTTGAATATTAACGGGTGATAGATCAGTGCTGGAGGTGACCATTACAAAGAGGAACCTATACGTTCATTCAACCTTATTGAAACGTTATGCTTCCTTATGGACGATATTCACAGAATATCAGTGGCTCCTTACGCTTCAGTTGCTCATTGTGTTCTTTTCTAAATGTGTCGGATTTCCACGTGGCCTCATTGGGTGACAATTCGTGAAGCATTTGGAGGTTTGTGAATTGCGTGCAAAACTGTCCTGGGCAATGAAAACTGTTGTGGCGCTTCAAGCCAGGTTCGCTTTCTGCGTCCGTAATATTTGAACGTTGATCAGAAAATTCATGAGCACACTGAATTCTTGGAATAATATCATTTATTTATCTAATAAATAATAGTCTTGTACATAATATTTCTTCTGGTGGATAAATACTTTGAAGTGATGCTGTAACGCCGTCTTAGACGTCGCGGATGGTTGTAATTTTTTACATTTTATAAATTTCTGGTTTCGTTGAAATTTATTTTTATGGGTTTTTCTTCGTTGGAACTGTGAGTGTTTGTATGACATATATTCATCAAATCTTTCCTTGAAATTGAGAAGAGAGGTGGGGTATGATCGCAGCATCAATGATTGCAATTCGTAAATTATTAAAGTACGTGGTATCAACTAAAGTTTCTATTTCACCCACGACGTTGATCCTTGATGTGTCGGTTCCACCAACAGCTAGAAGCGTTTCTTCAGCTTCGTCGGCTTTCGGCATTAGTGATGCAACGGAGAGAAGTCCCCGCAGGAGTCGTGGAAGAAGACACGTCGGGTATCGACTTCTTTTCGTCCGGAAGTTAATCAAGACGCGGTCCTCGGACGCGGAAGACGCGGTGCAGTGGGGCCAACCTGCCGGAGTAAACGTTCTTGGGGACCCCTCTTCTGAGCTCCAAGAAGTGCAGTTATTGCTGCATCCCTTCAGTTTCCATTCTTGCTTTAATGACGTTGATCTGAACTTACCTGGAACCATCGGTATTCAATCACTTCTCTACCTATTTTGTTTGCTAGTGAACAATAGACCGATGTGATATAAGCGAGAAGTTAATCTACTAAAACTATAGCGAAGGTACTATTTTCATTTGTTAATTTTTTATTCAA
The DNA here is from genome assembly GCA_002313205.1 of Laupala kohalensis. Classification (NCBI taxonomy): domain Eukaryota; kingdom Metazoa; phylum Arthropoda; class Insecta; order Orthoptera; family Trigonidiidae; genus Laupala; species Laupala kohalensis. Next base: position 382,064 of record NNCF01129515.1, read on the forward strand.
AATTGCTTGTGATCTACTTGACTCATCCTAATTTGAGAGTGCGTTTTCCCCCCATTTGTATGAGAAAAAGAAACTCTGATTGGTTTCCTCCTTCGAATAAGATGAGGAACGTTTACAATATAAAATTACCGAAGTCTTATTTACACCCTTTATAATCACGGTGTAGCGTAATTAATGGTTAAATGTGGAATGGTGTGTAGTAATGTTGTCCAAAAATCGATATCTCTTCAGATCATTGCAAAGTGGAAGCAGGAGAACGTTGGGGATGACGAGTCTCATGTACGGTCATGTGTTAGCTCTCTTGTTCACTCAATAACTGATGATGGGTTGAACGAACCTTGAAAATCTGATTTAGTATAGCACTACGAACGTAGTTCATTAATTGACGAAGCGACACATTTATTCGTTTATTTTATGTGATTACCATGTTCAGACCATGAGCCCTTCCCTTATATCTAACCACGTCGTTTCGGGTGAAGGAATCGAGAATGAGAGGTGTTAGGTTGACAAGGAATGTGAGGAACTGAATGGGAACTTATCTGGATAGATGAGGGAAAGTCCAGTTTAATACCTAATCGAGTATTTGGGATTATCGAACCTGTGCTCCCAACTTTGAAGCGCGAGAAGTACAAAAACTCGACAAGTACGCTATCGGTCGGTCGACCTTTTTGGATTTTATTGATATGTGAGTAAATTTTAGATAATTTTTGATTGAGGCTTTATGGCTCGCCGACGTCTAGCCCTATAACTTACAAATTGATAACATGTTTGTTGAGAAACTTTTTTCTCTTTTGTATGGGTTCTATTTTTCGAAAATGAAGTTTACAGATACCTCATATCAACTTGCGTAGAAAATTGAAAATATCTGTCAACTTTTCCAAAACCGTTTCCTTTCGTAGCGGTGAAATAGAAATATCCTACTGTGATATCTTTTCAATGACATGAGTCGGTAATTGAAACGATTTGAATTTGAATATCTTATCTCAGTTGGGAAATATAATGGGTTTTACACTAGATTTTTCCCAGAGGCTATGATGCGTAGGTGTGGCGCTGATTAGTGTCTGGAATCGACTAATATGTACTCCATTTTTTATATGCTCTATCTAACGAAGTGTATTTACCATTTAAACTTACCTGAAACACTTTTAATTTAATGTGTTATGATAAAAATAGCACTAGGCATTGATTTGAGATGTGTAAATGGGAAAGAGATATTTATCATTCCTTTGTAGAGTCGACGGGTCTGGAAAGTTGTCATGTATTGTCTGTTCTGTCTTCCTGCATTAGATCTCCAGTCTCTCGAAAATTTTAACGTGACGGTTTGAGTATCGTTTCCTTCTAACAAGTTTTCTAACTAATGTTTTCGTCCACAATTGTCGATATTTCGATCGTAGTCAAAAAACTCAAACTACCGTAAAACATTAGAATTGCACACAATTTTAGGAAATATTGGGATTTACTGACATTTGTTAGGGATGATTGTAAGTTGTCAAATGTGGCGTGTTTGCTGATTGAGTAATATTGAAATATATTTATATTGTTGTAGTTTTATCTTACTATTACTGGAAACTTACTATTCCTGGCAGGTATAGAGCTCTCGTTTGTCGTTCTATATTCTTTGAGGATTTTCAAAATAATTAACATATCTAGACCATACATGACATGTGTATCGGTAATGATTATTTTTGAACACATTATCCGCTCCATTGTATAATTATTGAGTCATCTTGATTATACCTAAAATACATCTATGCTAGAGCGGAAGGAAATTGAATTCGGGAGAACTGGGAGATCCAATATATAAATGAATATTGGGCGGTCTGGTGTACCGTCTTTTCATTTCCCTTTTTTTTTCTGAAGCAGCAGCTAAGGCCGAATGGGGTATTCGTGAAAATAGTTGAAAAGCGTGAGAAGGTTGCGCGCTAAGAATTAGTGAGCATGTATGCGTATGAGAATGCTTTGCCGCATGAGTGTGTGCGAAGGGCAGCGGTGAAGAAGTCCTGGAGGGTTGGCTGCCCTGCGGGCGGGCGCCCGTGGCGGTGGCGGAGGGAGGGCGAACCCATGACGGTGGGCTCTTGAGCGGCGTGTCGGCGGCGGCCGCCCGCCCTTCTTGCCGAGCCCTATCGATCTGTGGCGGTGGGCCCTGCTTGCCTGCCTGCTGCCTCCATCGCTGCTGCATCGACGGCCGCGGCGCAGGGCGGCAGCCATCGTCGTCGCTGGTAGAGGCGTCTTGTGCGAGCCACGCCCTGCGAAGGCCTTCAGAATACTTAATACTCAACTCTGCTGAGAGGCAACTTTTAGGAATTTTCTGTGGATCCAGACCTCTGAAGAACGAGATCACTTGTTCAGAATTCTGGGATCAGTTACTTCCAACTCTCATTACTTCCATCATACGTACATTTGAATTGTTGGTATGATTTCGTTATTTAAAAAGTTCTTGAGGTAACTGCGATGTCTTGCTCACTCAATTTTCAATTAATCCCCATAGTTAAGGGATTGAATAAGAATGCAGTTGACTTTATTCGCTCACTGCTATGATACTTTCCAAGCCAAGGGATATAACACTTTTAAAAAGTTAGGGAAACTCTGAGATGATACACTGATTACAAAATTTAATGGTAAACTGGTAACAATTTCAGAAGTGATTATTACTGATGTAGTGTTATTTGACTAACAAGGGAAGGTCGCAAGTTGGGAAACTGATTGCGGGATGGGATTTATGAGGATCCCCAGAGGATCATCGATTGTCAAAGAAAGAAAGAAAGAAAGAAAGAAAGCGCAATAGCCAGCCGTATTCGAGAAAAAAAACTCATTTTCATTTCAATGAATGTATCAAACAATTAATCTCATTTATCATCGTCGCAGTAGCGTAACCGGTAGCGTGCTTCCCACGACGTATGTAGCTGGGCCTCTGTTCTCCTTTAGGGCAGTTTGAAGAATTTTTAATAAAAGTAATATCCTAATATTATAAATAATAATATTACTAAAATTGTTAATAATGAATTAGTTCTTCACATACAATTCTTTTCAGACAGCTAGTCTTTTGAATTTTGGTAAGTGTTTTTTACTTCTTGCGATTTAAGCAGAAGATTCCCATGTGATCAAATTATCTTCTTCTAGTAATCATTAAAATTAACAACAACATCTTTCTACCTCAACTTCGAGTAAACATTATTAAGTCATCAGTATTTTTTCAACTCCCCAAACACTTGCAATTTCTATATCTGCAGACGATACAATAATATTTAACTATGTATATTTTAGACGTTGTAATAACAAGAGAGGATGTAACTATTACTCCCAAGTTGAAGAGAACGATACGAAACTCTCCGGTCTCTACAAAATTCAAGAATAAACTGACACTTCGTTTTAAGGTTTTATGTATTACAGAAGGGATTACTGTGGTATCGGTCACTTGAATGTCTTTGCTTCAGTAAGTTAAAGAAAATGGATTTCTAGTGACAGTAGGATTTTCTTTTACGAGTTATGGTTGTAATTTGAGATAAATAAAAAATTGTGAGAATTAAAAATAAATTTAAGGTATTATTAACATTTTGGTAATAATTTTATTTACAACATCCTGAAAATTAATTTTATTCAAGAATAATTTTACAACAAACTTTGACATTAGAGGATAGAACCACAGTTCCTTACATGCTGGGCAAGCACGCTCTCTCTTACACTACTGTGCTGTGGAAATTGAACTTAAGTGTTTAATGTATTCATTGAAATGAAAACTTGGAGAGGTTTTTTTCTCGGATGGATGGCAGGCTGGCTATTGCGCTTCTTACTTTGACAATCGATGAACCTTGGGGGATACTACTAAGCCCTACTACTAATACTACTAAGTCTATTGCCCAAGTCGCGACCTCCCCTTGTGTTATCTCAAAACTTAAATCTTTTACCGTATTATTTAGAAAATCAACTTCAGTTCAAGTCATCATTCGTCATGGTAAGAAAATATATTTTTTAATTGCTAGAAATTTCGTAAATGTATTAGTTTTATTGGCATTATCGTTTCTATTCACGACGCTATTTTCCCAACATGTAAGAACAAAAATATATGGGTCCAGATCATTCCTTGTGAGTCCAGAATAGGTTTTTCCTTATCTGTCGGAAGAGTTGATCGTTCTCGTACCTGGAAGCGCGCACACCGCAGTCTGCCGGTGGCAGACGGAAACTCTTATCTTGGCGGAAGAGGAAGAGGCGTCGCGGCGCAGGTCGCGAACGGACGCGGAGCACGTGTTTCCGGCGCCTGCGCCCGCGCGTGGAAAGAATGAGAGATACGAACGAGGGAGCGGTTCGCAAACAGCTGTACGTTGCTCTGGCATAACGTCTTATCGACCACTCACCAGCGTGGAGAAATTAAGACTGCGTAGCGTTGAATGAGACCGATAGGGATCGAAATAATCACTAATAAAGATATTCTCGCATTGATTCAAACTAGGGTCTTATCGAAGTTTCAACATACAGGATCTTGTTCGCACTTACAGATAGAACCGTTGTTAAAATCTTCGTTTAAAAGTGTTCTCTTATCTTTGCACAGTTGAAACCATGGAAAAGCTCTATATAAATGAAGAAACTCCTCTATTGGTTTAAGGTAAATCTGTTATTATGTCTGTGATTATACTAAGAGAATACAATTGAATTACTTTATGTGATTTTGAATGAATAGTAGGCACCATTAGACAGTCAGGAACGTACCTTACCCGATTTTTGGAAAAGAGTTGCTTAAATTTGAATGAGTTTATTCTTTTGTGTATAAATAGCNGTTATTATGTCTGTGATTATACTAAGAGAATACAATTGAATTACTTTATGTGATTTTGAATGAATAGTAGGCATCATTAGACAGTCAGGAACGTACCTTACCCGATTTTTGGAAAAGAGTTGCTTAAATTTGAATGAGTTTATTCTTTTGTGTATAAATAGCATGTGTTTTGATTTACCGACATCTGTTATTTGAATAAAAAAGCGCGAACGAATTCAAGTTTGAAACGGACAGGCTGACAAGAGACTCCCGTCTTGAATCGGTGCGTGTATTCTACCTGTCGGTCGATTCGCTTGGTATCCTTCCTCTGTTGCCCCTGCCGGTGTACCCGTTTCGCGGAGCGGGACCGTGCCTCCGGCGGCCGCATGGAGCAAGCTGCTCTTGGCTTCCACAAAGAAAGGTTCACCGGAAGGCCCGTGGGAAAAGCCACCACTTTTTTCTGTGAACAGATTAACGCCACTCCACTGGGCAGGAAAGTCAGACTGCTTCGTCGAGCATGTAGACAAGAAAACCTTCTTTCGAAGACAATCATTTATCTTACTAGGCGATGCGGTAATCTCTGTAAATATTGGTTTTCCAGCTCTTATCCAACAAATTGAAATTTGACGTACAAAGGGCGTTACACGAAAGGCATTATATATAATTCGGTGCAGAATTTTTCGGGTAAAATGCTTCTGGCCGTTTTTGCTGAATGAGCTGTGAGTTGTAAATAATTTTAACTTACCAATTAAATAATGTAAAAATAGGATTTCGAAATGGGCTCGAAGAGGCTGGAGTAAAAAAATTTACTTCTTCGGGAGAGCCATAACGTAGGGTACTTCAAAATACTTTCTTGGGGAGTAGTTGTTTTTAACTAAATCATTTGTGATCGTTCTCCAAAGAAGTGCACCCTTGCTCGCTGTGTTGGCACTCGCCAGTATAAATCGTTGCAAATATTCAGGCAAGGCAGGCGTGGACGTCTTGTTGCATTATTATTATTGTTATTATTGTAGTTGAATTTTGCTTTCTCAGCAAACGCTGATTGGTAAAACTGCACATACCTAGAGACCAAGTGTCCATTTCTCTTTCAATATTCTAGATATAAAAGCTTTCTAACTATATGGGATGTTGCAATAATGATGGCTGATGATGTAAATGTGTGTGGGTAAAATTAATGTTTTTAAACTGGAATGTATAGTTTATGGAATTACTCCTGTTGCAGTGATTACTATTGGGATTATATGGAATTGTTTCATCTTCCAAATTCTACGAACTTTATTATTATTATTATTATTATTATTATTATTAAGTTAGTTTCATTTCCACATCTTTAACAAAGTCATTATGTGGAATAGTCATGTCCTGGCTCTGTTAGTGGATATCTCTTTCATTACTGGGAGCGCCCACCTCTAATACATCACATTCTTCAATGCATTCCACAACGTACATATCTTCAAGTTATAAGTTTTGAAGTCAGTGAAGTCGCCTTCCCTGCGTATTAGTATTGTATTTTTTGTCATGTCGTAGTGTCCTTTCCGTTTTCGTTGGAGAATGTAGTCTCGTCTTTCCTCCTCGTATAGTGTACTGTTCGCCATTTTTGTATTGATAGTTACGTGTATAATTCGCAAAAAGTTAAATATGCAAATTTAAAGAAATACTCCTAAACTGTACGGAACATATGTGACGCTTTCGAGGAAATCACGTTCAATTATTTTGAGCTCTACTCTTTGATATTGTAACACGGTAAATTAAATGAGAAATAAACAAATTGAATGATAAATTAAATATGTTATAAAATATTAAATTTGTTATAAATACTTAATATTGATAATACAATTTAAAATGGTAGTCTATACTGATAACATTTCCAGTACTTGTCTTGATTGTTTATACATATCTTAAATGTTTATAACAAAATTAAATAATTATTACAATTAAATTTATGTATACAAAAATATAAACAAATATTAAAATTAGTGTAAATTATTAACATTATAAACAATTATACTCTTATAAAGGATTATAATTGTTGTAATTATATTTTGATAAACTGTTAAAATTATGATAAACTTTAAAAATTGTTATAAACTATTATAAGCGTTATAAACAATTATAATGTTAAAATTAAAACAAAAAATCGTTAAAAATAAAACAATTAAAATTGTTATAAATTATTTAATTTATTATACTCTATTAAACTATACACAATAAAGAATATTGCAATCAATTTAGTTTTTAAACAATTATTTTTATAAACATTAAATTATTAAATTAATTGTCCATGTTGATGTGATGATCCCAGTTCAGTTGTGTAATTAAAAAAAATGAATCTTTTAAAATTTGTACCCCGCGACAGTTTGTACACCCAATATGGCTGACCTGTGATTTGCTGATACTTTTTCCAATGTACTCTGATTTGCAAGGCACGGCAGCAGGGTCGACGGCGAAACTTCCTACATAAATCCCTTTTGATCTTTTCCGACTCCAAGCGGGAAACGTGTAACATTGCTATGTAGCAAAACAATGTAACATTTTGCTTCATGTAGCATTTTGCTACGTATAGCAGTTTCTTCTGAGGTAATGTTACATAAAGCAAATATTACATGTAGCAAAATGCAACGTGTAGCAAAATCATAAAATTGTGCAGCAAACAGTTATATAACATTTTGCTATATAGTAGATCGCTATATAGTGTTAAGGCGGCTTTGCCTTTACCTTCTACATCTTGTGATGGAGTTCAAACAGAGGAAATAGCCGGTCTGTCGCAGGTNTATGGCTGACCTGTGATTTGCTGATACTTTTTCCAATGTACTCTGATTTGCAAGGCACGGCAGCAGGGTCGACGGCGAAACTTCCTACATAAATCCCTTTTGATCTTTTCCGACTCCAAGCGGGAAACGTGTAACATTGCTATGTAGCAAAACAATGTAACATTTTGCTTCATGTAGCATTTTGCTACGTATAGCAGTTTCTTCTGAGGTAATGTTACATAAAGCAAATATTACATGTAGCAAAATGCAACGTGTAGCAAAATCATAAAATTGTGCAGCAAACAGTTATATAACATTTTGCTATATAGTAGATCGCTATATAGTGTTAAGGCGGCTTTGCCTTTACCTTCTACATCTTGTGATGGAGTTCAAACAGAGGAAATAGCCGGTCTGTCGCAGGTTTTCTCGGGACACTCCCATATCCCCTGCTTTTCATTCCACCAGGTGCACAAGGAAGGGCATACAGCACCCCCGAAATTCCCCAGATAAAACCACCATCTCATCCTCTTTCACCAACCCCTTAAATAAGCGAACGGGAGTGAAAATAAGAGAATTGTATTATGTCATTGCTTTCCTAAAAGATATGTTAATCCATCTTTTCTTTTCTAAGGATAATGGTTTTTGAGAGAAGTAAATGTCAGTTTATAATAATACCTTTTTGTTTTCCTATTCACTTATTAGTTTGACATTGAATGAATTATTTATCTCTAATTAGATGCAAATTGATTGAATCATGTAAAATTGGGGGGGGGGGCAGAAGAGAAGAATATTCCATGAAACCACTAATTTTTCGAACTCCTGGTGACTGAAGAATATTCCATGAAACCGCTAACTTGATCAGCAGTTCACCCACAATTGTGATACAAGTTTTAAAAAAATATAAACTTATTTATGAGGGTTTTTACACGAGTTTTTAAGTAAAAGAATTTCGATCCTTCAGTGGTTCAAAATGTTTCGTGAACATCCAGCTGCGTCTGACCCAAAGTGTTTTTCTCTTTTCTTTTTGTGAGTCATAAGCAAGATTGATATTTGAACAAAAAACATTATCTGACGATGATGAAACCCTGGAGTAGCGCAATCAAGCGGTGAATGCCAGCTGTGGCCGAGTGGGAATCGTCCTTTGTGCGCGACTAGTAAGACCTTGGGGATGAAGGCAATTTCGCGAGGCGCCTGTCTAGGCTCACGGCCGCGCTCTTTCTCTAGTCACTGTTATTGCTCCTAGTCTCTTGCCTAAGAACTGTCACGTCACGGCCTTCGACTACTCTGGACAGTCGTCTCCACAGAAAAAAGACACGCTACGAAATGTATTTACCGCAACTGTAGCCTTTCTTTGTGAAGCATATCTTATTTGAGTTGGTCCTTATTTGATAATTAAAAGGAATGTCAAATGAAAGAGAAATATCTGGATGTTCATTTGAAGATTTTCACGGGTGTAAATTATATACTTTGTACTTCCAAAAAAAACTGTGACTACAATGTCAATACCGTCGATACCATTCGCTGTATCGGCAGTGTTGAGTCTTTTGTTCAACGTAAAAACAATTTACCTAATGTCGGTAGTTGGATTTGCATGAACACTGTTAGCTTACATGCCAAGCGACTTTTGCTCGAATATCTTCATCGAAAATTCCTTACAATTTATTTTCATACAGAGGTGTTTTTTGGAAAGTATATGCACACACTACTAGTTTAAAGAGATTTTTATGGCAAACAGATTTTTGGGAGAATGTAGATGTGCTAGCTTGTGGTGATACATGGAGATACCCCAGCCCAGTGGTGATTTGTTCGACCGCGTAATTCTGCCCCTCCCCCCTTCCACGCCGAAAAGCATGAACGACAGAAACGGTAAGGCGCCAATCTGGTTGTTTATACAATAATACAGTTTTCCTATTAACGCCGGGGAGATGACTCACTTTGCGTTTGCCACGGGGTCGTGGACTGCTATTGACCTGTCAATTTGCTCTCCTGAAGTCGCTGATAACTTCCAATGGAAGGTAGAAAATGATCTGCATGGTAGCGACCATCATCCTATCTAGTTGTCCTTACAGGAACGTGCGACTGTTCTCGAATGCAAGTCTCAGAAATGGATTCTTAGAAAGGCTAACTGGACACTATACTTTGCTCTGGCTAGTTCCAGAGAAACGAGAAGTTATCAAGAGAAAGTTGACCATCTGACCCAGGTGATTTATCATGCCGCTGAATAAACTATTCCGAAAACATCTATGTTTCCGCGAAGACCTCATGTCCCCTGATGGAACGACGCATGTCGGTCCGTCATTCGGGCGAGGCGAAGAGCGGTGAAATTCTTAGGTCTAATCTTTGATCACAGACTGAATTGAACATCTGACAGATCTAAGAGCGAGAACATTAAAGTCTCTGAATCTGTTGAAGTGCCTGAGTAGCAGGGAATGGGGCGCAGATCGCTCCTCCTTGCTCCAGTTTTATCGAGCATTTTTAAGATCTTGGCTCGATTAGTTGTATATAGCTCTGCTCGTGCAAGGTATTTAAAGAAGTTGTATAGTGTCCACCATGCAGGAATTCGACTAGTTGCGGTAGCCTACCGTACTAGTCCCATTCCGAGTTTGTTTGCCGAGAGTGGCGAACAATCTCTTTACCTCCGGCGGCAAATCCTCATGCTAGGATACTTTTTCCACGTGCGTTTCCACCCGACAATCTAGTACACAACGCAGTATTTCATCCTTCCTCTTCTTCCATCCGTTTCTACAACAAAAGACTGAGAGCAACCAAACTTTTTGGATATCGCTCCAATGACATTTTGGGAACATTGATTATACGCACACCTAATGTCTTAAATCAAGGTTTCAGTAAGACTCCTTCTTAGGCTTTGCATAAGCTGAAGATTAATTTCAATCTTCTGCATCATGACAAGAACACTCCAGCTCCGATGTTGAGGGTATACTTTCACCTAATCCTGGACAAACACCGGGTCCATATTCATTTGTTTACTGACGGGTCGAAGCAGGCTGATGGTGTCGGCTGCTCCGTGGTGTTTCCCCGTATGACTTGTGTCTACCGTCTTGGCGACCTGTGCAGCGTTTACATCGCTGAGTGCTACGCCATATTGAGAGCACTGCGATCAACTAAGGGCTCCCGCGTATCAAATTTCCTGATTTGTTCTGATTCGCTGAGTGCCCTTCAAGCAATCCAGACTATGTATCCAGCTGATATGGTGATCCAAAACGTCCAGGATGTGCTTGTCTCGCTCCAAAGTGATGAAAAGAATATAATGTTTTGCTGGATTCACGGACACATGGGAATNGGCAGCATGTCTCAAGAATCGAATGAATTTCTTTGCGATTCGAAAAAGGGATCTCCTAAATTCCATCAAGACAAGGATTGAGTGAATGGAACAATGAGATGGTTGGATGTTCAAGGAAATAAGCTCCGACTTATCAAATCCTCTGTTAAGTCATGGAGCAGTTCCTATAGGTCAGCCAGGTGCGACGAGGTCTTGCTAACCCGCCTGCGCATAGGACATTGTCCTCTCACTCATCGGTATGTCTTATTACTTGATGAACCCGTGTGTGAGGAGTGTAGCTTTTCTCTGACAGTGCGTCACGTACTAACTGATTGCAGAAAATACACCAGAATACGGAGACAAATAGGTCTGGCTGCAGATTTACCAACAATTCTCGGAAATGAAACGGATGATGTTAATAAACTATTGAATTTTATGAATAGATCGGGACTCCTCCCACAAGTTTTCGGGAGGGTTTAAATTTGCATTCTTCTTTGCTCTTTCCTGTTCTTTTCTTTTATCCTTCCTTTCCGTAATTTGAAAATTATAATTTTTTTCCGTTTTAGGATATAATGTGTTCGGCAACTGTTTTCTTTTCTTTCATCTTTGTATTTATATATTTGTTGAATTCAGGAGAGTTTTTAGTGGGTATGGTCGAGAAATTCGGCGTGTCTCGCACACGGGGAAGAGTCTTTACTGCTTTTCTCTATGGTGCAAAACTGCATTTTTCCCCATCTGCAAGGACTCTGTTGACCTTGATGGTGACGAGCCCTAAAGCCCCACAAAAAAATAAGTTTTCCTATTAAGATTCCATTCTTCACGTTAATGAATGTGTGAATCTTAAAGTATATATTATTTAATTTTGGAGGAATTGAAATTGTCTACAAGTCTACACTGGGACAAATGCTTTTGACTGTTTAGTGTAGCAAAGCTTTACTAAACAATTGCATTTTTGGTATAAAAATAAACTTATAAAGACCATTATGTGAAATTATAATTCATAAATTAGGTGGATTATTTCTCTGCTCTACTACCAATCTTCTACAAAGAACTTGACTTCCTTCTCAAGTATTTCTTAACGATGGAAGATGTCTTTCCTTCTGTAGATCCAGAACCAGTTCTCCGTCTGATAGGTGGTGTTGAGCTAACACAATTCTTTGTGCAGTAATGGACTGGATTCATTGAACGGATCACGTCTAATTCTTTTACTTCACTGCCTTCCGATAGATTAATGAACCTGAGAATGTTCGGGAAGAAATATTGAGCTAACATTGGTTGGGTTTTATTACAAAATTTTCTGGTTGCTCTTCCCATCTTTTAGTTTCATTATAGAGAAGCATACATTGCTCCGTATGATAATAATAATAATAATAATTTCATATTACCACGTATGTGGCGGGAATATGGCTGAATTTCATCCTTGGACAAGGAAAAGATGCAATGAAGTGCTGCTGCAAGTGCTTAACCGGCAAGGCGACTTCCGCCTTGTTTATTGCTGCTGCATTGCCTCCTCGCTCAGTCATCGTAGAGCGATGGACCTCACGTGATGGGCGATACTGTCAACGAGAAAATAAATCTGTGGATAATCGTTGGATCGGTTTAGCTGTAACTCAGACTTATATGTAACCTCAACGATATAATCGAATTCGTAAATTATTTTTTAAAATAAATGTACAACGTTAGATAATAATGCTATGTCTGCTATTGTATGAGAGCTTTAGGGACCCGCGCTTATGTCCAGAGAGATTGTTAGTAGTAGTTTTGTTTCGAAGTGAGATTTTTTGGATTGTCATGTATGTATGCACATTCTTTATACTTTTGTAAATCCATTTGTATTTCCTTTTGGTATAATATATTATGGAGTTCTGTCTTCAATGAACTAGCGTGAGGTTTTCTTTTCTTGCATCGTTTTACGTAACATGTAGTAAGATTCTGTGTGTAAAATCGTAAGTTTGGCTTTCCAGCTACTCAGCGCACTACCCCCTGAGCCAATATGGAGGGTTCATTTTACGCGGAGCGAAGTGTACTCTCTCCTTCAGAACGTCGTGCGCGCCACTCGCCGCCTGTCATGTTTTACGAGAGAGACCCTGAGGCTAGAAAAATGGCCTAGCTGCGACGAAGGCCTCTTGCGCTCCTAGGCGATTTCTCTCTCGTAAAGGCTTTATGGTCCCTGTGCGTCTAGCCTCCTCCCCGTACAATCTCCTCGTAATGGCTCCGCGAAATTTCTTCTGTGTCGTTATCCACTTGTCCGTAACGTAACGGTTTGGCGTGTGTAAAGACGAGCGAAACGAAGATGTGTACTATTGAAGTATGAGAATCAGAATTGCAAAATCTTCGTTGGAACTATTACTTTCGGATTATTGTGGTATTGCAACACCCTTCATACACTGCGAATATGTTTTGGAACTGAAATGTGTTCTAATGCTTTCAAAAATGATTGGGCTGTTATTCCCAACATCTCTCCTTCCAATTTCTCTCTCCCAAGTGCAACGGTTAGGTGGAAGAGCAAGTCTCGTAGCCTGAACCTCGCCAAAAGTCATAAAATAAATAATAATAAAATAAGC
>NNCF01129515.1:395480-419539 GCA_002313205.1 Laupala kohalensis
TGTTCTAAATTCTGCAGGATATTTGACAACCATTTATCATAGAAATTACAAATATTCTATTGTTTAGCGTTGAAGTGGAGTGTGAACTATTGTGCTTTTTTTGTGGGGTTTTAGGGTTCGTCAGCAACAAGGTCATTAGAGCCCTTTTGTGCTTTATAAGTGACAAAGAAAGAACCTTTGGTTTTTGAACATTACTGGAAGTCTTTCTCTTCATAGTTTGAAGTCTCCAAAGATGCGTCATTGGGAAAATTCAGAGTTTTCGTCATTCAGAAAATCCGAATTTTCATGTGCACGGAAATGGTTGAAAGTCAACATTTTTCATCGTATGAAATGGTTATTTATACCTCATTATCCTTTGCATTGTTCCACATTGTAGTAAAAGTCGATCTTTTTTTGAACCTAGCGGGAGCGTAACCCCGACTGAGAGCCTGAACATAAAAACTCCCAGAAAAAAAGAGATCAATGCGTGTATAGTACGACTTACCCTTAAACTTTCGATATTTATCGAATAGTGGTGGGACGATATTTTCCTTTCTCATCAAATGATGAATATATTGTAACATTTTTTACCTTGACTTTTCGAGTTGGAATGTCGACACTGCAGTCACTTTTGGTTGATGAGCTTTCTTCCATCAACCTATTCTCATATTTCATGTAGTTTCCACATCTTTCGAATAATATGTCCGTGTATGTGTTGTTCAGGAAATGATCTAAAGAACCTTCGCGATGTGGCCTTGACGCTGTACTATAGAAGAGTATGTAACTATCCACTGCGTCTATTTAGTCTTTATCGTGGATGTAAAAAAGAGTGGTTTGGTAAGACCTTGTGTTGCACGTGGTGGCATTATTGCTTTTATCCAAGGGTCTCCATGCGGGCGAAAGGAAATATTAATGTAGGAGACCTCGAAGCTAGAAAAATGTCATGGTGACGGATCTCTTCAAAGCGTCAATAGAGAAGGCCTTGATTGAAATCATAGCTGAAGGATGGCATTTCTTAAGAGAATTCAACCAAATAAGGAGTTCACTTGTGAAATACTTTCTGTGTAACGAGACTGAGAACTAAGACACAATACCGGATAAGGCGCACAGGGTAGTGACGTGTGCGCAAAAGAGTAAGGTTTTTTGATACCAAAGAGATTCTACTGAAATGAAGTCCGATTTTTCGTAATCCGGAACAGCAGTTTTCGAAAAAAAATCGGAAAGAAATAGTATTGATTATGAATGTGGTTATGGCTCAAAGGTGTTTCGTCTTGCTAGGAAGTTCTTACATTTTTATGGCCCAGAAGAAAGACGAGTACATACCGAGTACAACTGAGAAACAAATATACAGAAGAATGCCTTGAATGTACTATTTGGAAGTTTATCATTTCTCTAAATTGATAATCTCACTGAATTCCATTTTACTCTTCCGTGTCATTTACTTTTTTGTAAGAGTGATAACATTGCTTGTTTTTTCTATTTGATTTAAATGCGTCGTGTCGTCGGAGGTAAACCGATATGATGGATATATAGAAAATGCAATGACCCAGTTCCTATGAATAATGAGAATTATGTAATATTTACTTACGTTAATCCTTCAAAATCTGTTAGTACCTGTGTACTTTTGCCTTGCAATAAGAGATACCTCATAATTGTACCAAACTGAGTAAACCTATGTGGTATTGGATGTGAGATCCAGTTGTGTTTTTGTGCATAGGAGTTCCCAAGAATATATTTTTTTATTAATGGGGGAGGTCACAAAATCTGTCAACAGTGCTCTCATCTCGAAGTGGGTGGACTAGACACACACGAAACAATTCTAATATATATTTTTCAGCTAACTTTATTGTGTAAGTGGCGAGTCCCGGAGATGAATTGTATCGGTTCGAATTTCACATAAGAAATGAATTACCAACCCCGATGTTCATTTGGTTGGCGTCAGGAAGGGTGTGCAACCGTAATAAATGAATATCTGGATGCACGGCCGAGCTTCGCTCGGATGGCTGACGAAATGGTCAATGGTTTTCAACAAGTCGTAAAATTCGTTTAATATAGTACCGGTATATGTCCAGGCGCATCATGATCTTGAAAAGATGAACTTAAAAAATAATTTTCGTAAAGGGATTCAAACCATGGTTTACATACGCAAGTGCTAATTTCATAAGTATAACTATTTCGCTAATTTGGTAACTGTGCAGTTAACGTTTCCCTCATAAGATTTTTTTCGTGTTCAGGTTTAAGGATTAATTGTAAAGTTTTATGGAATTGACAGACAATTTATTTTCTTGGTAGAAAACATACAGAGTAAGTAGAAGATGATAACCATTTGTCTTAAATTTTGCTTGCCTCTTTTACTCACACGTTCGTAAACAACTCAAATTATCTGTTTATAGAAATCCACAATATACCCTATTTATAATACTAGACATTACTATGAGACATACATATTTATTTATGAGATAATAAGCGGTGTTGACTACTTGATGACTTCCGTGGGAGAGTATTCGTCGTTCTTACGCCGTATAGCGATGATAGTCTATAGTTAGTCTCTGATTGGTAAACGCTTGTTCTTCAGATCTTTACTTTCCAATTATACATAGGTAGAAATGGACGCCCGAAAAATAAATCAAGATCTCTTCAGGTCTTTACGATCACTGTGTGTGTGTGATCGATTTTTGTACACTCCAAAGAATCAACGTATCCGAACCAAACTTGAACATTGATTTTGAATATATTTGGAATAGAGACCCATTTCCGAAGAACACATTTCGACTTTATTTACTTCCCGCGTAATCTGGTATTGATTACATTTTTAAAAAGATAATATAAACATTATGTTAATGATGAACATGTTAATCTGCTTTCACATGCGAACACCATTTTCGTACGACGTAATGTTTTCGAAATACAGCGAGAAATACAATCTCAAAAAGCTAGTACTTTCCAACTATATGTAAGTTAATTGTTACAATGTTAACAATACAAATGTTTTAACTAATATCGAGATATATTATTGGAAAATTGTGTAGATTTTTCATGAATCCTTTTTTAAAATTATTTTTCTCTATACCAATTCTCGCAGAATTGTCTGAGTGTGAATAGCGTCTTAATTCAAGATTATCTACTTGTGAAATGTCAGATCGTCGAATTACAATTTTATAACTTCACTCCAACTACGTGAACATAATGTTGTTGCAAGAATCGTTGATCAATCTCATTCTATTGCAGTCCTTCAGATACACCCAAGTTCCTAAAGAGCATTATTATTGTATTATTTTTTCTTTCTAGTTCGAACTCATGCAATGGCAAGTCAGGCGTCTTAGCTGAATTGAGAAATTCCGGATTAAATTCTAGACCTCCGTTTTGTTGATATTTCGGAGAGTCGTAACTTTTTTAAACTGTATATTCCCCAGGAATCTCTTCAATTATGATAACTGATTTTGTTTAAATCTTCTTCCCATGACATGACTCATGGACGTGAACCATGGACATATAATATTAAGCGAGCAATAATTGTTCATATAATAATAAATTTATTGTCAAACAAAACAGTACAAACTGCGTATGACCACGTAGAGGACAATAAACTAATTTACTCTCCGGAAACAAGCAAGGGACCATCCCTTCAATTCCGATAAGGCAGAGGCCGATTCCAAAATTTCAGCTAAAATTCCTAAATAAGATGAAAAGTTAGCTGCGAGTTATAATACTAATAGAATGTCAATATGTTTGTAATTTAACGCAAAAAATTTACATGTACAAATTATTATCGAAGTATAGATTATTTGAGTATAGTGTTTAAAAATCTTAAGAATTGAAATAACACTAAATTCACGATTTATTGTTACAATAAACACATCCCTAGACAAAGCCTAGAGAACCTGTATGATAAATCCGCCTCTACCCGAAGGAAAACCGGAGCAAAACCCGGGCCAGGATGGGGCTACAGAATTTATGTACACAAACGTGCCAATGTTGAGTACACATAAAACTAAATTAATATGAGCCATAAGACAACACAATCATGCAAGAAAATAGTTTTTGAAATTGTTATAAGTTGTTTAAAAAGTACTACAGCAATGGCGTGATAAAGCACAAGACGAATTTAACTTTTATTAAAATCAATAAATTCTTTTACAGTGTAGAAGCACTGGTGCAGGAGGTAGTTTTTAACCGCGGATTTGAAGAGATTCAATTTCATAATATCTTTTATATTCTTGGGCAGGGAATTATATAGAACGATTCCCGAATGATAAGGTCCTTTTTGGCAAAGAGTGGTTGACACTCTAGGGCGATGAATATTATTACTATTGCGAGTATTGTGTTCGTGAACGAGACTGTTTCGTATAAAGCAAGGGTGGCACTTCAGTAATTCGGTCTTAACAAACACGACCGTTTCATAAATATAAATACTGGGAAGTGTTAAGATATTTAATTCCTTGAATAAAGGGCGAGATTTACAAATTATCCGAACTATCCTCTTCTGAATTCTGAAAGTTTGAATAGTCTGACCGGAATTACCCCAGAAGGTAATGCCGTAACGTAAATGGGAGTACACGTTTGCAAAATATACGCAATGGGAAATACGTGGACTAACTACGTTAACTAAGATTCGGAATCCGTAACACAATTTGCTTAATTGGGAATTAAGATTGTCAACATGACAATTCCATTTGATTGTCTTGAATATGGAGACCTAAGAAACTTGTATTCGTAACAGTTTTTAATTGTGTTCCGTTTAAAGAAAGAGAAACCTGGGGTAATGATTTTGTGATACTATTGTTAAAGGACAGACACTGTTTTGTCAGTGTTTACAATGAGACGATTTGCATGGAACCGAGTCGAAAGGATAGACAAAACTTTGAGCGTTGGCGAGTTTACATAGTAAATTAGTGTCATCAGCAAAAAGAACCATTTTACAATCTGATGTGGATGATGGCATGTCGTTCACATACAATAAAAAGAGTATAGGACCGAGAATTGAACCTTGGGGTACTCCGCAAGTAAGTGACTGAAAGACAACGCACAAGTATTGTATTTTTAGTATAGTATATTTCGACCTGTTGATATCTATCTTTTAAATAAGAAGTTAGCCATTGATGTGGAAGTCCACGAATGCCTAAAGAATGCAATTTGGTAAGGAGAATTCCGTGATCGATGACATCGAATGCTTTGGATAAGTCAAGAAAAACACCCTGAGGATTTTCTCCACTGTCTAGAGATGTGGTAACATCGTTTAAGAAGGAAAATATGGCGCTTGTAGTGGAAAAGGATTTCCTGTAACCGTGTTGATCGTCAGAGAGAATGTTATATTTTGATAAAAAATCTAGAAGACGCTTATAGAACAATTTTTCTAGGATTTTTGAGAAAGTGAGGAATAGAGATATTGGTCGGTAATTTCCAATATTAAGTTTGCTTCCTTTCTTGTGTAACGGTTTCACTTTAGCTCTCTTAAATATGTTAGGAAACACCCCTTCCGATAAAGAACTATTACAAATATTTATGAGTGTATTTAATATAACGTGGGACGAAAATTTAACAATAAACTCGGGTATATCATCTATGCCTGTTGAAAATTTGTTTTTTAATGAGCTGATGAGTCTCTTGACTTCACGGGCGTTAGTTTCGGAAGTGAACATAGAATTGGGTGCGTGGGTGGATATACTTGGAGGACATTGATTTGGATATATTGAGTTCGTTATTTTACCTATTTCTGAGAAGTAAGAATTAAGCAAATTTACGATGTCCTGAGGATTGATACGATTTTGCCATCGTTTAGAAAAATATTTTCTTCGCGATTTTCAGAAGTTGACGTGTAATTTATAACAATATCCCACATGTCTTTCATCCGGTGTTTCTATTTTAGTACCTGCCTGTCGTTTTCCATTAGTTTAGCTGCATAGAGTACTTTTCGAAGAATAGGCATATATTTACGAAAATAATCATGGAATTCGGGTGGTTGGTTATAGAGTTTTGAAAGATAATATAAACGGCGTTTGTTTTTTGAAGAAATTCTTATCCCTTGGGTGATCCATCTATTGTATTTCTTTGTGTTAATTAACTTGCGTTTTATGGGAAAGCTAGAGTTGTAATGTTTTAGGAATATTGAGATAAATACATTGAATTTGTCGTCGGTGTTTTGGTAATTGTAAACATCTTTCCATGCTTCTTCTCGCAAATAATTTATAAATATGGACCGATTTATATCATTAAACTATCTTGAAAATTTGTAAAGGATTTTAAGTGGTTTTAGTTTATTATAAATAGTCAATACTTGAGCAAGGTGATCGCATTATCCGGCGATAAACACTTGTATATATGATTGTGTGAAAATAATTCTATGTATTCTCTTGAGTTCCGTGGTATGTCTTTGGGTACATATGGGGACCCGATTCGGTTCCCCGATGAGGTAGTTATATTTTTATTTATTTTTGTCAACATGATGATATGTCTGATTTTAGTTTCCTCGTGTTCGTAACATTTTTTACTTCTATTAATGAACCATTGTCCAATTAAAATACAAAACTTGAGTCAGTTTTCTCTAAAAACTCCGGTGCAATCAGCTTGGTGTGCTGTTGCTGGCGAATATGAGTTTTCGGATTCTTCACTAATATTAAACTCTTATTTGTAGTATTGAATTCTGGTACAAAATTCATAATGATTGAAGAATACTTGAGATGGAAAGTCGTATGAACTGAAAGAAAAACTCATCTGGCAGCTTAGCAATAAACTTTGCAGTTTTATTTGCATTTTAGTTACTTTGCAGCTCTTTATTAATAGTAAAAAATGTTAAAATGAGGATGAATGTATAATCAGGCGTATCATATGATCGACAAAAATTTATTTAAAAAACCCTCCCATGCAGGGATAAGGACCCCGGACCTTGCGCCCAGAAGACACGAACGTTAGTTTTTATTTTATTATTATTATTTTTTGACAGAACACTTTATTACATTCATTTACGTAGCAAGCAGTGGCGGATCTATGGGTGGAGGGCTATGGGTGCTATAGCCTCTCCCCACCCCATTGGATCTGAATTCTTACCATATAAAGTTGAATTTGATAAATGGCATAATTTGTAAAAGTGTTACCGGGTTAATAATTGTTATTAGTGATAATTGTTATTGTTAATTATAATACCAGATTAATAAAATTGATACTACCATATTAATAAAATTAATAAAACTATTTTAATAACTTTAATAAATAATTGTTAATTATAGATTTGATGCATTTCTTTGAAGGTAATATTTTTAAAATTTGCGTTGTGAAACCATAATTTTTAAACAAATAGGTCCCCGGTTAGCTCCCCACCCTTGATTACGGTCTAGATCCGCCACTGGTGGCAAGTACGCAATTAAGACTGATTCATTGAAATCAGTTTTCCATCATACTCAATACATAAGGTCATCTCTTTGTCACATTTTATTACACAAAATACATCGCTTCATGCAGAAGAAATAAAACCAGATGTATTGTATCATTGAAAATAAATCACACCTCTAGACCACTGCTTCCGTTGAATAATGTACTATCTTTATTATTAAGCGAGCTAGTATTAAAAAGTTGCTAAAATTGTCCTACGAAGAGAAGAGACCATATTATATAATATCTAATTCCCAAAATATATATTTTATCCGCAAATTTCATCTAAATCATTGGAGTTTTTAACTAATACATAGGTATATAGGTACATAATTATTGCTCGCTTAATAGCATAGTATAAACTATTCGAAACCAGTACTTATTGTTTATTGGATAACTCTTTGATTTTGATAAATAATTGAATGTACGATAAACTCTTCAAAACCAGTACTCATTAATTTATATATCACTAGAGATCATGAAAAATAGGCGAGACCAAGAAGAATAGTTTTATGTATTCACCATTGTACAACATGATATTCGAACTTACCTTTAGAACTGAATATTGTTACACATGTGAGTACGATGGTAAGAATAATGAAAAAATGCATGTCCGTTGCATGTTAGGCGTGCTGGAGGAACGCTCGGACTGATGTAGTTCAATGAGGACCGCTCAGGGAACTCTTAATAGAAGCACGTGTCTCGGAGTTTAGCACATGCTCCGAGGATTAATAGTGAGGGCGGTCGACGGCACGAAATGGACCCGTACCGATGGGACGAGGGTGTTTGACTTAATACTCGGAGAAATAGGAAAGATTTGATATACCCTGTTGTCCGGGGCACTTTCGGAAACTATATTCACGATTAAACCAATTTTTGCTAGATACCCTGACGATAATGTTTGCTTCATGATGTTAGCATACGAGGATCTTAATTTATTATAGCTATAATTCGAACGCATTCTTTAAATTTTCGTAATGGTTTAGTGATTGAAAATACGTTTCTGATTCTTCAATTTTTATACAAGGTTATATGTTTTATTATTATTATTTGATATAAATTCCTTTGTATGCGGTCAAGTAATATCGTAAACACTATTCCGATGAAAGACTCTTGTTTTACTAGCTTTTATATGTTAGTACGACTGCCACGTTTACGAAAATTAACAGCTTCGCGCAAATTTTTGTGAATATATATTTTCATGATAAACAAAGAAGTACCTTACATGATAGGATAATCTCTGATCTCATCGCCACCCATGAACTCATAATTTTGTTTGTTTGTCTGATGTATGTGAAAATACCATAAGTCGCAGCTTTGAGTGCGCAAGTATCAAAACCACAAGTTTATGGGATATTTTGACCTTCACTTTTGAAGCTGCGATTTTAACGAACTTAGAGGGACTTCCTTTCACTGTATGTTTTGAAACAGAACGTGCCGATGATGCTACTCAGTAGAATAAATACCACCTCAAGGAAAACTAACGACTTCCTCTCAAGCCTATGTTATGCGATTCCTCTCCAATGAATGTTTTACAGCTAGGACTTCTGCCGTATGCATTCCAAGGCAAGACGACGATAGACCCACTTGTGTGTATTTTAATAGCTTCCGTGAGAACCTCTGTACCGTGAAAACAGACTCCGAACTTGCGTTTTCCTCATCATACCTCTGGAAAAATAATGACATAGATGAAACAGAAGTCATTAATACCACAATATATCTAATATCAACCTGAGGGAAAGAAAAAAAATCTCGTATCTTTGCGTTTGATAATGATCAGGGTCCCGATTTTGATGACCTAAAAATATCTAAAAAATAATCAATAAAATGATCTAAAAAATCAGTAAAATTATCTTAAAAAAATGACCTAAAATGTTTTATCTTTATTTCAGAGTATGAGAGTACAGCATAATATTATCTTCTGTAACGTTAGAACTGAAATTAAAAATTAATATTAATTTAAACTCGCAAATTTGTGTGGTCTAGGAAGATGAACGTATACAAATCTACCTTATTCAGAATTATTGCAGTAGATAACCAGCAGCATGCGCAGGTTCTCGAAAGTTAGGGAACGCCTTTTTGTACTGTGAGAAACTCCTTTCCACATCTGCTGATAAAACTGGAGCATACTTGAAATACGCTAAATCAGTGGTAGTGCGATCTTCTTCAATGCAGGAAGTATCAAATGTTTCACCAGTTAGCACTTGAGAAATTCGACACAAAGTTTTGTATCCAGAGTTTTTATCAAGAACATTTTCCACTTTCTTAGATAGCCTTCTTCCAACTTCTCCCCATACACTTTTCAAATCAGATACAATTTTGTTAACTAGAGTTAGAGAACTTTCCAGACTTGCAACTTTCTCCTTGTGATTCCTTGTGTTAAGCAACTGAAATTTTACCTTTATGAAGGCTAGCTGTCCTTCAATTTCACTATTTGAAAATAATGTTTTAGCCGTATCAATTGCAGTTACATCGTCAGGATTTAGTCTTCCGATAACACGTTTCACCATCTGGAAATGATCGCAATAATATNTACCTTTATGAAGGCTAGCTGTCCTTCAATTTCACTATTTGAAAATAGTGTTTTAGCCGTATCAATTGCAGTTACATCGTCAGGATTTAGTCTTCCGATAACACGTTTCACCATCTGGAAATGATCGCAATAATATATTGCTGAATCTATCCAGGTGCCTCATCGGGTGATGATAAGTTCTGGTGGGAGTGGAATACCAGGAGTCATGGACTCGAGCAGTTTACGAGAGGGAACCTTGACAAAAATTTTCGTCTTTGACACTAGGCAATCCACTTACGAAAAATGTGCTCTATTCCTATGCATAGCGTATGCTAAGCACGTAATGTGCACCATTTTCGGGTAAAAAGCTTGTATTCAATTTCCTGCTTTCACAATGTATGGAGCTGCGTCAGAGACAAAAAGCAACTTTTTTTTGGGGGGGGGTGCTTTAGGGCTCGTCAACATCGAGGTCATTAGAGCCCATATTTCTGGTACCCTCTGACCACAACAAAAACATACATTTTTCAAAGAATCTCCAAATTGCGGAAATGGATATGAAAATAATATTTCCATGTACTTTTCCCCGTATCTTGTTAATGGTATTGTCCAGGTATTGTCGTAACATTGTGACAAGTCGTAACATTGTGACGAAGAGTTTTGTTGGAGTAAGAGTTTCGTGGATTTCTTCGTACTTGCGAGTTCCACTGCCGGTATATGCTTATCGCGACCCACATGTTGCCGAACAGAGAATTTTCTTTCGGCTGATATCTTTGTTTCGCACATCTTACAAAATAACACTTCACCGTCCGTAAAGAAAACATCGTCTCCCAATTCAGATACAATTTGTCTTAAATGACAAGATTTAGACGACTTTATTTTAGGTATGGCGGAATAAAACTACGAACGCTGAACTTAACATCAATCTTTCCTCTCAGAAAATCTGTACATATCTAAAACCATGACAATGAAAATAAAAGATCAAACGTTTACCTTTCAACTTGCACATTGTCGAGGGGCCTTTTTTGCTACCACAGGCACAGCGGAAATAGGAGAATTTCTTGGTGCGACGACAATATATGTAGGTAAGAAGGTAAGATATAGGCAAGAAACCGACTCTTCAACACGTACATTGTCGACCTATTGATCAAATATCCAATTATTTCTTTTTATTAACAATGAATGTTAAATAATTTAATAATTTTAGTGAATCTAATTTCTTGCAAAAAACGAGACCAGAAAAGGGAGTAAAACGCAAAAAATGACGTAATAATTGAAAAAATAATGACCTCGAACTTCAAAAGCAGAAAATATGACGATAAGATGCCCAATAAAATTAATATTTTTAT
The DNA here is from genome assembly GCA_002313205.1 of Laupala kohalensis. Classification (NCBI taxonomy): domain Eukaryota; kingdom Metazoa; phylum Arthropoda; class Insecta; order Orthoptera; family Trigonidiidae; genus Laupala; species Laupala kohalensis. The sequence goes on from NNCF01129515.1 coordinate 406,683, forward strand.
AACCAGAGATTCGTGCTCAGGGTTTTAATACTTAAGAGCAATGCATACTGCATAAGGAAAAGAAAATGACATGTCATCAAAATCCGGGTTTTGATAATGACTGTTTCTTTGTGCAATTCATTCACCTGGTGCTACAACGTTATTTGCGCGTGATATATTGTGCTCAGAACCTAAAGATATAAATCAGTCAATTAATTACTGTATCAGCAACAAAAATAACTTAAAATGCATGATCATCATAAACTTAAAATGCGTTTTCTAGATGATTTATGAATTTGCAATTGCGCCGATCTTTTCCCAAAGGAACGATTCTCCATCGTCAATTAATTTCGCCTTATGTCGCATTGTTTACAATATAAAGGTTTGTTTAGAGCATTTTTACAGTATAAACTCTTTCGATTTGCCTGTAGAAATCAAGAGAATCCTGCGATTTCGTCATGTCGAACTATAAAGTAAATATTTTGAGGTAGTCCTTGTTTTTAGTGTTCGGTGTGTTGCCAGAAAATGGATTATCAGTTGTGTCCTATCACCAATTTTTTAATTTTAGATAGAAATCTGAGTTTGGTTTCGGCAAATACTATTAGAAACAGACCATGTGATGTTTCCGAAAAGCTAAAATTACGGAAGACCCATTCCACAAAAATGTTTGTCTGAGGAAATTGTCTTTCAGATCACTATCACACCTGCTGCGCCTCCGTGCGACCATGACTTGATTTCTGGAAGCCATATATTCACGCCTGCAAATCGATGACCATCCACTTCATGTCTTGGACATTCATTTATTTCTTTATTTGGCCACAACTATGTGGTTAATTTGTCTGTACACAGCTTTATAACACGGCTCTTTTCTTTTTTGTTTTACTTGATTCACACAACGTCAGTTCTTTCCTTACCACGCCCCTTAGCTTTTATGGTTATCCATAAAGTACCTTTCCTGCGCAATGTTAGTCATAATCAATACTCACTTATCTCTATTAATTTTCTGTTCTCCTGCGTTTAGTCTTCCGTCTTGTCTCATAAATCTTTTGTCTTACTTCCATATCATCCTTTGGTCATTTTCATACTAAGTTCCTACTATCCCTGGTCCTCGGCGATTCTCTATCTCTCCGCTCTTTAATATATCCCTGATCTGTGCTAGTTGTGTCACACAATCTCTAAAATACTCGCATGCCTCTTTCGTTGCTACGTACTCGTTTTTTTCTCTGGTATTCCTTGTCTCTTTTTTTCGTCTCTCCTTTATTTTCTTTATGTTTCGCGTTCGCTCTTATTCGTAGAAAATGCAATTCTATAATACGTGGTCTGCTGTCTCACTCTCTTCTCTTCACTTGCAAATTCTATTTTTGTTAAGCCCCTTGTCCATAAAAACTCCTTAAAGTTTCCACGCCCATTTTTTAATTCTATCACATACGGATTCAACCGAAACCATTTCCTTGACCTGTGTTCAAATGACGCTATATATTCATGGGTTACACGTCCTTTCTCCATTTTGTTTGTCACAATTCGGTGAGAATCTCTCCTATTCACCTTCTTCATTCCCTATTTTCTATCTCTAATTCTATATCATTTTTATCACCCTTTCTTGTTGCTGTATTATTCTGTATTTAATCATTGTTATGTATACATCGAAGATAAAGGTCAGTGGACTTCTCTACATCTGGGAGATACTCTTGGTCTCCTCTCATGGGGAACGGAAGTATGTATGAAGGTCGCCGAGTTGGGTGAAAAGATCAATCAAGAATCACAATTTATTTTTACCCACAACAAAGAGGAGAAGAAAAGGGTATTTTCTCTCTCCATGAACTAAGCAAATCCCATCCTATCCGCGTCCCATCAATGCTTTTAAATCAATCAAAGAATCAAAGGTGTTTTGTGCTTGGAAGTGGTACGAATTATAAAAATATATTGTGTACTGTAAAAGAAAATAATTTTTTAAATCTTACAGATTAAAAAATATAAAATTGTTAAATTTATTGTTTTTAAAATTGTGAATTGCTTCCGCGAAGGAACGCTCAACGTACGTTTTTCACGTCGTTAGTTTGTTTTGTTTTCGCAAGGTATAGAAATAAATACTCGCGGTAATAAATATAAAGTCAAGAAACAAACAAATATCTAACAATATGCTATATTGTTCCATAGTGGAACAAGACAGGTGCGTCCGTCTCGAGCATGTGCATTGCAAGCCAATTATATTCAAGACATTTTTCGGAACGGGCGTATTAGGATATCGCTTCACGTCTACATCACAGTCAAACATATTACATAAATCTGTACAGCACCTATAAGTTCTCTCTCAAAAAAAATGTCTTGCGGTTCATTGGCAGGTCAACGTCCCCTCCACCTCGATGCGTAATGGCACACCTTGTTTGGTATTGTTCCACATTACCCGGAGTTATGAAATTATAATTTTACGCGAGGTACATTTATTATAATAAAATATTTCAAAATTAACTAAAGAACAGTAAAAATTGCCTTGGATCACTTACAACAATTGAGATATCTCTAAAGAAAAAAATTTTTTTCGTAGTTCCATGCTATAGAGTTATTCAAATATTACGTAAGCGTCAGAGGTGGGTTGGGAGAAAGAGTAATTTTCTTATGTAGGGCAGGAGTGAGTGATCGAGACTTATGACTTTAAGTTATAATGGTGTTATGAAAGATTGCCATTTTCAAATAAATATCTCCACTCGACAAGAATTCGTCATTTTAATGTCATAACGACCGTTGGAATCCCATTATTCATTTACAACCTGGGTATATTTCCCTGAATCGGACCACGAGATACAAGCAAAATTTAAACGGTACGATGCATTTATTGGTTTTCATTCAAAGCTGTAGGGTCAATTTAGGAGGGAGAGGTTAAGAGATCTTGCTTAATATTACAAACAGGGTTGCTCAAATTATTACGCTTTCTAATACGGGGGTGAGTGGGGAAGGGCAAAACCTTCCTATTTTCCTTTTGTATAAGTAGAATGACTTTACTTCAATATTTTGAATTGAAATAAAACGAAAGTTTGCTGGTGTAGACCCCGGGAAGGGCTCGCTTGAGATTTTTGATGGTTAGAAGAATGTCTTGAGTCGCTTGGCCGCTTGCACCTGCGATGATGCTCTTGTGTCGGCGGATGGACACGTGCCCACCGCTCAAGGCCGACACGGGATGTGAATGGACGCCAGCGGCGGTGGGGGCCCCCATCTACACTCGCCTGCTGCTGCTGCTGCTGCTGCTGCTCCCACCGGAAGCGACGGGACCCGTTCCGGCGCCAAGCGACCGGACGACCGACCGCCAGCTGGTTCGGCACCGCCCCCACCACACTCACCGGATGTGTACCGCTGGTTGGAGCGAAGGGCGTGGGCGTTGCAGGAACAACGTACTGCTCGCTAACTACATTAGAAACACGATCTGTTCATCTGAATGATTGTAGTAGGTCCATTTTCAAAATTATGATGACCGGATGTCTGGGGATGGCAAGGATAAAAATGTTCTGGGGTGTAGTGCCAAAAATGGTTGTATGGAAGATCTAGTCGGAGTCTCGTTAGAATAGCATACCCGAGCCTCCCTAATACTAGCGATGGTCCGGGGGTCTCCCTTAATTTTAAATGATAAACTGGGAGCGTTAAAGATCTTCTATACTAGCTTCAATTCGGACGATATCCAATTAGGTAGCTTCAATTCGGACGATAAAAAAACATTGCAAAAGTATAAGTGTTTATTTTTAGTTCTTAGCAAACTTGTAAGAATTGCACAATCATGGTAGAGCTTACTATACGAAAAGGCAGACCCACGACAAATGCAGCGAGGAAGCACCGGTCTCACGCGCTGCCACTTCACCACATCCCTAATAATGTCCATGTTTTTTACCCTTTAACAAAAAATCCGGTTCGTTAGTTGCTTTGGAACGTGAGATTACTACAGCGCATCTCCTCTGTCAAATCCTACTACGAGAGCGAGGTACGCTCAATCCAGTATGCAACGGCGTTGTAAGCTTCACTAAAAACTAGAGCTGAACATATATGCGAACCATTCACACACATAAAGAATGAAGTATACAAGAGACTTGTACATCAAAGTACTATATAGCGTAAAAAATACTTCTGCAAACCTTTGATTGTGTTAGTATATGTCTCTCCTGTCCAAAATCCTTACCCAAGTCAAGGTCAAGCGCGTATACAGTAGGGGGGGGGGATGTCAAGCGGATCATGACCCCCCTAGAAACCTATAGAGAATGAGTGTCTAGTCGCGCAAAAGCGCTTATGATTTTCAAAAAGGTTAACGCATTTGAATGATTTTTAATAAGTAATTAGTTCTGCAGTATATTTGTAGAAACGACTTGGCAACGCACAACGTGCCATACCCTGTTCGACAAATTACTAGTGGTGGCGATGGTAGTGCCATTATGGTTGTGAGAGTGGATGTTGATGCGAATGGCATGATATCTTCGGAGGTTCATGAGTTATGAATGGCGATTGTCTTTTAGCGCAGGCGCGCATCCACGAGGGGGGGGGGCAAGCTTAGGGGTTGAAGGACTCCCCCTAAATATCAATTAAAGAATTATTCTTGTATACGAAAAGAAAAAAATAATTGCACCAAATTGAAACTACATAGAGCATAACTTTATGATCAAAATTGATTTATAGACATATATGAAGGTTATGCAAATTCTCCGACTTCGAGTAAACTATCTGAAACTTCTGACGAACCCATGTTCCAGCCACAAATTCTCTGCTCTTCCTGGGTCTCTGTAAATCTTACGACGAAACAGAAAAATGAGCTTCCATTCCGGCGACATCCTGCTCAACCTTCCTCTCAGGGGTCAACACTTCCTTTATGCGGACGTGTTTACGTAACTCTTAGGAATTGAGACGATATCAAGAATATTTCTCATTCATCCTAATATATTAAAACATTTTTAGTGCCCACGAGTGGTGTTCCTCTCTAGTAGGACTCTCATGTATAATTCATTGGGCCAATTTTCTAAATTTTCCAATTTTTCACAATATGTTTGTTTTCATGCTGCTGTATTGCTAGACGGCTTATCATTCAGTTGGTGAAGGAAGGCTCACTGGGCTTGCTCTCGTGTCAGTTCACCGTCACATTCCAGGGGCCATTATTCGCAGAATTACTACGACGGGGAAGAGGCACCAATAATTTGTATTATAAATATATACCTTCAATGAGTCCGAACTGTTCGTTATATTTCTGGATTAAGCTTGATTGAAACTGAAAAATAAATTGAAATTTGATTATTAACATGATGTTTTATTTTAAAACCTGGACGTCAATATTCATAGACCATTGTCAGGGTCAGAGTTCGTGTTTTAAAACGGTGTTATCAAGAAATTTGATTTTTTAGTCTTATAATCTTGTCTAGAAAATGTATGTAGCACGCTTCGATTAAAATTGCAAAAAATGTAAATGTTTCAACAATTTTTTCATGTTAGAGCAATTTTAAACATTTTTTGTTTAATGAATTCTTACCCACTTGGTCAAAGCCAATGTCTCAAGAATTAACGATTCATTCAAATTTTGGGTTTAATAGAGAGGAACAGTTCCAGTCGTATACGGCACTTGTATTTAATTTTTCAAAAACCTCAGCTTTAGCGCCATCTTTTAACTGAAATTTTTTGTTCATGTCCTCTAAAAATCAAATGTTTCTATACCTTAAAAAGGTGGATAAAATTTTTCCATCTTGAATCACAATAAATGCTTTTCATCTATCACTTTCCCCTACCTCACAAAAGAATTAAAATAATCTCGAAATTAGGGCGTTACTGTAGAAACATTCTTCTTAATTAACACTTAGATGACCTAAACTTACAATTTGCTTTAAGAGTTTCAATTATTATTCTGAGGTTGACATGTTGTCTGGAACGTACTATGCCCAAGACTATATTCTTTTGTTAAGACCCCCCACCCCTCCTAAAATATTAGTCTGTATCCGCCCCTGGTCACGGTTAGGTGGAAGAGCGGGCCAAATGACCCGAACCTCGCCATAATACACAAGTAAATAAAAATAAGAAAACAAAATAATGTGATCAGATGATAGCACACAAAGTAGAAATGAAACAATATCTTTAAAACACAATTACGTAATTACATCTATCGCAAAGAAATACCCCTAATGAAGAATGAGATCTGCACCATTGTAATACAAGGAAGTATGTCGCCAAAACTGAAATCGAAAAATGATGTACCGGGAAAGCAATCGATGTATCTTGAATCTGTTTTCAGCGTTACCTGGGGGACTATTTATGAATTACGACACGCGTGCAATGAAATGTATGATAACATTTCTGAATGACGGATCTTGAGGTGAAATCATTAAAATAACATATTTCACTCAGCCAACATTTCAACCATTAATTTGGTCTGCAGGGCCACTAGGCAGTTAAAGGCAGCAATAGAGGATGTTGATTAAATATACAATACACTTTTGTACTGTGTTATTCATAAACATAACAAATCTTTTATGGTTCATCGAAAAACGATATTTATAAACTTGTAGTTGGTGACAACCAAATAAATAAATTGTTTAGTTTTTAATTAGTAGCCTTCATTAACGACTCTTAACAAAAACTTTCCATTATTATTAAATTAGTCCTTATTATGGCGGTGAATGTGTGTTAGTTAGTGTGGAAAATAAGAAGAAATGATGAATGAAAGAAAATTGAAAGTGAATTCACCTCGTGTATTCAGAAATCAACTGTTCAATATCTTACGAATTATTATAAGAGAAATTCCTTGTGTAGCATTTCCTACTGAAAAAAAACTTCACTCAAAATACTCTCGACTGGTACATAGAACGGCCTTCAAAAGACGTAGAAACCATTAAGCTATGTTGATGGACGGAATTGTATCTTGAAAACACTTTACAAAACTGTATTGAGTGTCTTGCCTTTTTTTGAGAGACCCCTGTTGCTTCTGTTAAGATATGAATTGCTTTGTGTGTTACATAAAGGAACATAAAGCTACTCTTCAGTCTACACACCCTCTTGCGAAAAGAGAGATGGGAGAAGGGAAAATAGAGTACCGGAAGAGGTGGCCTATTAGGAAAGAGCAGGAGAAGACCGTAGGAAGAATATTCACTCTCGAAAGACTAAGAGGATCTGCGAAGACTATGTTGCCTCTGCATGCAAAGAAAAAAACCTCGACCTTCTTCGTCTGGAGATTGCGACCTGTTGTGAGGGAGAAATGTCAAGAGGTGTCACGCATTATAGAGGATACTGGAGAGATGACATCACTCTCATTACTTTGGAATGCTTTGTTATGAACAGGGTTGAAAATGCTTTAAAATAACTGATGTCATCGTTGAATATAGCGGATTATAGAAGAAAATTAACGTAGTCACGAGTTAGGACTCAGTTGTGTGATGCGAATATATAAGTATAATTTTTCTCACAAAAGTGACAGTCTTGGCTTGAAACTTTAGATTAATTCTTGCATTTTCATGGGATATTCATACGTATCCACATAAACATATTTAATCAAGAAATAACATATCTCCAGCACCCGAAATATTTCTTGAAATTATTTCATAAATAATAAAAGTGTAATCTGTTCAAAACATAACTGGTTTAACTGTAACTTCCTAATACTGTCTTTATGAGCCCACTTGTGATGTTACTATATTTGTGGTAGTGAAAGGATTGCTTTTATTGATTTTTACAACGAAATTCTACGTAATATCTTGAATGAAATGTCAAATATTATTTTCCGTGTAACGTGACAAATGATAATACTGTCTGATATTTAATAATTTATATTAAAAATAATTTGTTAAAAATATTTTGTTTATTATTATTATTATTATTATTATTATTATTATGACTTTTTGCACTTCTCAGCCAGCTGGCTGGGAAACATTCACCTATCCCTGTTGTCAGTGGGATTAGGCTCTGAGGGGGGGAAAGGAAGGAGATAATCTCAAGTCCTCGGCCCTATTCATTGAGGGTTTTTCTGATAGTGTAATAATAATAATTATTATTATTATTATTATTATTATTATTTTGGTACTTACCTTGGCATTCAGAGGTGGAAAGTGTTTTACTGAACATTTTATCCATTGATTGTTGGTGATAAATTATGACGAATTGATCCTTACGGACTTCCTACATTCAATTTGTAGACTGTTCACTTTTTGTATGATTTCATGAAGTATACATTATTTACTTTCCGTGGTAAAATAGTGATAGTAATAATGTTTTAATATTTCTTTCATTTAAAATTACTTGCAGAGTTTGTCTAATGTGGTGACTAGATCATTATGTATCTGGAATCTTCTTCTTTTTAATAGGCTCTACAACATATTACTTGATGTTTTGGCCTGCTCTACGAAAGCTTTCCACCTCTTCCGGTCTTGCATCAATACGGGCCAATTCTTGATTCCTAGTTCTTTGATGTTTTTCAAAACATCTTCCCTCCACATGGTCTTCGGTCTTCCTTTAACTGGAATACTGTACAAATATTAATCCGGATTTTCACATTTGAATTACGCTCTGTAATGAAAATAATTGTAAATTACTCAGTACAGTCTTCAGGCTTCAGACAACACGGATACTTGAACCAGGGTACTTCGGTTCTCCAGGTGAGGACGCTATCACTTGGTGTTGGAGATATTTTTATACTCTTCTGTTGTGCTGCCATAATAAGTATTGGTCGAAGTAAAAAAAATAGTGTACGTGACAGAAAAATCTATTCAGAACTATTCTTTGATTCTGATATGAAGATTTGATGTATATATGAAAGCACGCAAATTTTGTTATGTGTTGACCAGGAAATTGATAACTTAAAAAAAAGTGCTTCTAAATTTTTGGATGACGAAAAACATATTGAAATTTTCCATAATCCTTGAAAACATGTATACGTTTTTGAAAACAATTATATAACGACAATTCAAAATATTTAAGTTTTATACATTTAAACTTTTTATATGCGGGGTAAAAAATAGTTTGCACTAAGAAATATTCATTTCGACAGTCATACCGATCGCGAAGGGTAAATTTGATTGTGCGAGCGTAAGGTAATGTGTCAGAGAGCAATTGGGAACGAGGAAGTGGTGTCGGTGAGGGAGGTAGTCAGCCGCTTTCCGATGTTCTACAGGTTATACGGTATTACGCACGTCGTATTATAAAGAAAATTCGGTATCAGAGACACTAAAAATGAACATTTCCGTCAAAATCTTTCGTTATTTTTCTTGGTTACACTGTTTCTAGACCACGTATATAAGAAAGTAAAAAGAATGTTCATCACCCTATCATATACATTTTAATGATAAAGGATAATTTTAAATGAGATTACAATACATAATTAGGTTTTAATTTATATTTCAGCAGCAAAAAATTAGGAAAGTAGAAGAACAGATTTTGAATTTTTTATGTTTCAAAGAATATTCAGATTCATAAGCGCTAAACTGAGATTTTGACCTTTCTTTTGTTTAATCGGTTTTTACTGGATAAACACATATACATCTCCCATTCTTCACTTGTAAGATATATAAAGCAAGAGAATGAGGCAGTTGGCAGATTTGTTACTCGATTTTAAGAAACGTAGACCATGAAAATCCTCAAGAGAAATGTAGTATAATTTGTAACGAGAATAGATGTGCGTGACTCATAATATTCGTAAACGAAATTTACATTAACGAAGCCAATATCAAGTACAATTCTAGAAACTACAGTTTTTCTGTCAGATCTCTTCTTACCTTAAACCGCGCGCAGTAACGCTTGACCAGTGCTTGACGCTTTCTAAGAATACGGCTCAGGAGATCCACTACCGTTGCGCATCACTTTAGATATTTTGATTATTACATTAATTTTAAATATTTTTTGGCAAAGTTCTATCCACTTATCATATCTAAGGGTTTATAACTCACAAGAAACGAAAAAAACTATTAACAACAGTGAAAATTGGTTAATTCCTCCCAAATCGAGTAAAGCACTACAACAGAAACACGCAGGCTTCCGAACGGCGATGTATGGGGAAAAAGACGAGATACAAAATTGAGCTCCGATCTTCATCTCGCACAGTCAATTACTATAATATAGGGAAAGCAGTGAATCTTCAGTGCAACGCTGTTTTCTAGATCGGTCGTCTGTTGTGTAATCTTACCACTGCATGATAGAGAGGCAGGTATCTGTTGTCACTTCTTCGTTTACGCGAGGCGATAAGTCTCCTGGTGTTTTGATACACAAGAGGTGACCTCCCGACCCGTATCCCACGCTCGTCTGCTCATTCAGCGGTCTAGATCTCTGCTCGGTATGACTTTTTACTATTTATTCATAATTTTCAAGAATGAATTGAAATTATTTATCATGTTAAAATGTCCGTAAATTTTAAAAATTAATACGAAAATTAATAAAATGTGCCATTTTTAAGAGGTATATTTACTATTTAACTTTTAAAAGTTCTAAACTAAAAAAACCCTTCTTTTTTCGAACCCCCCCTAAATTTTCATTAATGCAGTTTGCGTCCCCCCTCCTTGTGGGCACCGGTGACTAAATGATACCAATCCAGTTATGCGTCTTCAATTTGTGTAATGTACATAATGTGACACTTGGGTGAAAATATGGAAAATCTAGTGTAACATTAAATTTTGGGTGAAAATGTGTTAGGTTTTGGTATTTATAAGAGACATGCAATGTAAAGCCGTGAGCAGTTTCTTTGTGCATTGCATATTTATTCTCGCTGAGCTTTCGTTATGGAGGAATTTCCCGCCTTCACCCTTCATTCTCCTCGTCCTTGTCCTTTCTCCACACGCCATGCACCTCCGCTTTCATTATCTCCTCTCCTTCCGCCTCATATATCAACTTGTGCACCACTAGTGATGTCGTGTTCTTCCTCTTTTTATTTTGCTTCATCTTTTATCCATCTCGTCCTTTTACCATTGGCCTTCTAGTCCCGTAGAGGCGCCATCTGAGCCTCCATTTGGCTATTATCGACGTCGCGCGACGCTCCTAGTGAAGCTTACAAGGATGCAGGGCTGTGCAAAGGAANGTCGCGCGACGCTCCTAGTGAAGCTTACAAGGATGCAGGGCTGTGCAAAGGAATGTCTGGTGTCTCTTAACCATAGTTCGTTGGTATTCACTTTTTTATAAATTCTTTCATTTTAATGTTTCTAGAGAGTTAAGTTTGTCAGAAAATGTTTGCTTATATTTTTTGGGGGAAATTATTTTATTTATATTAGTTTGTGTTAAATGGTTAATACCTATTCTAGTCACATGTTTGATTCTCTCCACTCAGTTTTTCTCATAATAATTCGGGTAGGAAAATATAATTGTTGAACCATAAATGTTCCTTTATTTAAAGAAGACTGGAACTACCCTAAAAAAGCGTAAAGGAACTGTAAGAACGAAATGGTTTCTCTGCTTTTTATCTTTTTCAAAACATTATTAGTATTATCATTTATGCAAGTTTTATAAACAGTGGAAGAATCACTTTGGTACGTTGAAATGTGTAGTCAGTCTCAAATGTCTTTCATTCCCAGTCTCAAATGTCGAATGCAGGGTGCGAACCCACTGCGCAGCGCCCACGCCGTCGTCCTTTGCTCAGCCCTGAGCTGAACAACCCTCAAGGGATCGGAACGCAGGCGCGGCTCAAGGTGGTCTGAAGGCCTTCGTCGCCATGCTGGGCTCTTCCGCAAAGGCTCTTCTTCCTTCTGCAGTCTCGCCGTTCTTTTTGTTCTCGTACGTCTATTTTAAGGTTCTGCTGTGTTTACTTCAAAAACTTGGGCCACACAGCTACTGTTTTTCAGTTTTCTCAGATTTGTTGGACTCCAATTAACCAATTTCTAGCTCTTATTTTCCTGATATATTGCGCAAGTATTCTTATCACCAGATTGTAGATTATTCCGATTTGAAAGCGAGAGGAAGGATGCAGGTATCAAACATTCTTTCATTCATTTTCATTCCGGGAAGTCTTCATATTGAGCTGGTTTGTTAAGTTTATATGATTTACTACTTTTATTTTTATATGAATCACCTTCTTCCCCTAACTATATTATCTCCTCAGTCCCTGTACTATTGCCACCCTTACATCGCCACCTGTTTTTTCAACTTTTCCCGCACCCTAAGCAGGGTTACCCTTTGCATACCGGAGCCCGAAGCATGGTATAAGTGTAGAGGTTTGACAGGAGGAAACTTCAGGCAAAATTAGTGTTCCCTCAACAAGCTAATTTTGATGTCCCTTGTAAAGAAATAACATACCCATTGAAAATAAAATAATCAGTTTTCATCAGTGTCCTTTTCCTTTTCAACAAATTCACTTATGACGAATTTTTTGTGCATAAGAAACCCATGGATTTGCTATGTTTGACTGAACACCTGCTTTATTTTAACAATATCAAAAATACCTTTTTGCTTTTTAGACAATAAAGTTTATTATTATTACCAAATTAGTTTATACAGGTTATTGCCGTCAAAATTTCACGGCAAACATTTCTTACAGTAGAGGTACTCGCGTGCACGTCGAAACAGTATTACATCTTCCTAGAGTTACGAGAATCTCTGTGTTGAAGGTACACATGAACTGTGTCGTGATTATGATCGATCTTGGTGTTTTGTAATGTATTTACAGTCCTCATCACTCATGTGATAGTGATGCATTCGAAATGTGGAAGTTACTTGAAAACGTCCGACATAGAAACACGCAAATTCCATCTGAAAATTTGAGTTAAGTTTCAGTCTCATTGCAGGATCCTTATCTAACGGACCCAGCTGCCCGATTCTTATCGCAAAGCGAATTCTTTTCGTGATTCTTGTGAATTATCACCGTTATGAACTATATGTTACTCACTTTGCGGTTCCATTTCAGTGTGTTTTTATATATATATATATATATATATATATATATATATATATATATATAT
>NNCF01129515.1:419582-433049 GCA_002313205.1 Laupala kohalensis
GTGCAATCACAATTTTCTGTATACATAGCAACGAATAGCATGTTAATAAGAAATACCCCGTTTGTTCCATAAAAAACGACACATTGTAGCATTTCGAATAATGACACATTGTAGAATCGATGCGTGTGAGCTATCCAGCACGCATGGTACCTGAACAATGCATCAAAGAGCGTCTGGGGGACCGTCCGGTGAGCTGGTTGGGGCATATCCCCAAATGGCAGCGACTAAGTGACTCATTTAATTAATAAAAATGAAAACAAATTAACAATAGAGTGTAATATCATCAAGAGGTAATAAAAGTTCAGTTTTTGACAATTTTTTTTCCAATTGCAATGAAGAGTTCGTTGCTTCACTTTGTTTTATTGATTTCGGAAAACATCTGGATTGAATGCTTGTCGATATAAAATAAAGACGGGAAGTAATTAAAAAAGACTCGGTTTTGTATCTAACGCATTGCTGTGATTGAACATTATCCTGTATTTGAGGCAGATTTGATCACATGAGAATGTAAAAATTCGTTACATACTCTATCTCAACAAATAGCCGGGACATTACATGGAGGAATTTTGAGGATATAATCTCGTTATTCATTTTACGCACAGCGAACCATCAAGTACCCATGAACGTCGTGCGATTGTTTTGTTCTAACCACTACCAGTGAAGATAATCAACATAGATAACACAGGCATATCGTTACCACCACCTCACCTCAAAGGCACAAATCTTCTTTTAAACAGTTTCGAGAAAAAAGTTTTGGTGCTGAGGGGAAAATCGAGTGTTCCCCGGGTTGATCATGTGTGCTCATGGAAAAGTTTGGTGATTCCGACCAGTTGATTACGCCACAGGCGTAGATTCTTTTTTTGTCATGGTGTTATTTATATTAGTACACTTTCGTACAAGATTCTGGAATGAAAATAACGCACAAACCTCTTCAAGCAGACTTTTCTGTTAATATATTTGGTAATACAATTAATTATAAACAAAACAATAAACCCATCTGCTTGAACCGAACAAAGGGGAGGGTATCGTTAAAATCTGTCATTCGTGTTTTTGTTTGGTGGAAATATTCATTATTACAGTTATGCGAATTGGCACCTTGATTAATATTCCCGAGATGAGTGTTTGTTGGGAGATTTTGGAGAAATATAGAGTATCAGGAAGTGACTAAACATATCACTAAGGTGAAATAGCCACAATTGTAGATTCTTAACTTAGGCATGGTGGTAACAAAATCCTTTATGCATTTCAAGAATGAAAAAACACCTCAATCCTCTAATTTTCTATTCATTTCCATTCTCTAATAAATAAGTACCATATAAAGTATTTTATTATTGAATTCATTATCTTCGTGATGTATTGTTTCAAATTTGACTTCCTCAAAACATCAAGGTTACATTTTATGTGGACAAATCTTAATTATTCATAGTAAATTTATGACACATATTTCTCATAAAATTCAATGTATGAAATACCAAACGACATAATAAAATTAATGTGTTTGGTTTTTTATGTTATTGTAACAGTACTTGATTACAAATCGTAACAGCNATAAAATTAACTTGATGTGCGAATAGAATGTGTTTGGTTTTTTATGTTATTGTAACAGTACTTGATTACAAATCGTAACAGCAACCACAGAGTATTGGCGTTCCTTCGGTTATGTCCAATATCTCAGTGTTATTCAATCACATTTTCTGGTAAATCCAAGTATTTATTAAAAATTTGCCTTTAGGCTCACCGTTACACATTTTTATTTATCTTGATTGCTTTAGTGGAAATTATTACCGTTACATGAAGCTTCTATAGTACGTATCAAATGCATTATTTGACGTGCTTAATATTCAAATGATATACATGTTGAGGCGCCATTTTTTATCCAGCTCAGAAACGAAATAATGATTTTAATACGGAAGAGAATCAATTAACCGGACTCTTATGGTCGTTCGTTGTTAAATTTCGAAAAATACGAAGAATTCAAATTTTAAATGTAAGCAAATAATAGAAATACGAAGTAAGTATTGGGGTGAAACTGCTGTTTAATTGTACATACTAGTGTTTTTCACAACATACAAAATACGTACGAAAAACAATTATGAAAATCACACCAATTTTTTCTTAATTATTTCACAACGTAAGATATACCTAAGAATTAAATATGTTAAAGAACATGGCGTTTGTCATGGCATTGGTTCACAACCGTCAACACATTGAAGCTCTAAACTCCTCCGAATGACCAGCATAGAGAACTCGAGAGATCTTAAAAAAAGGAGAGGTATTTGTGGAAGCAGTTTCTAGGCCTTCGTCAAACACCTAAACCTAACTAAATTCGAAACTTCACGAAATTTAAAAAGCAACAACACTTTCCTTAAGAAAGCTCCGTCTGTATTTAAAAAGCACATTTCTATAATAGTAGAATGTCTCCAGAAATTCTTAACAATGTAGTATGTCTTGAAAATGATATGCTACGAGAGAGGATTTGACCTTTCATGTTCAGCACAGGAAATGGTTTAGGGCATGATGAATCTTCCAGGAAAGGTTCACTGGTTCGAAGTGGTCTGAAGAATGAAACCATTTTGAGCATTTAGAAACACGGACGAGTGTTAAGTCGTGTCTTTGAACGATCAGTACAGATATGATATATTATTCTTGACTTGTCGGACTTGCTGCGACAGTACGTTTTCAGATTTACTCTCTTCTCTGAGTAATGGACTCTTGACTGTACCAAGGACATGGAAGAATACGCCACGCTGCTACGACGGAGCGGAGCGAAACGTGGCGTCCTTGCGTCGCGACAGTCGCTGCGACAGTGGTGGAGTCCCGCAAGGTTCCTGCGCTAGGAATCCCCGCGCGCGCGCATAAACGCCCGCTCTTCCGCTGCGGCGCCTGCGCAGGTTGCCTCGCCCCGCTCCACCCCACTCCGTCGCTGAGACTGGTGCTGCGGCGACGGCTGTTCGATGTGGGGGCGGTGCGGAGTGACGGGGATCGCGGCAGCTGCCTTCCGGCCCGCCGGCCAGCTGATTGCGCGTGGATCAATACGCGCGCGTCCGCGGCGGCGCCGGCGCCGGGGCCACGGCCGACCTCACGCGCCGTTGCTTCCCGCCCCGCCCTCGCACTCGCTGAGTTCCTGGTCGGCAGCTCACAGACACTGCGGGTCTTCGCGCACCACGATCAACATGCTCTTGGGATACATAGGGAGGGAGTAAAAGAGTTGCATTAACTAATTGAAAGAGATACTGAATATTCTTCAGCATCTCAACATAACGTTTCTTCTTTAACAGCTTTTGTAACTGAATAAGAAACTTTGTGTATAAACGGTAGAACAAATGTTTTCCAGACTTTAATTTTTGAAAATTGGGAATGAATTGTGAATGAATTACAAATATGATCAAGTAATATATACTGACAATAACATTTTCAAGGTGAGTGAAATGCCCAAGTTGTACGTGCGTAGTTTCATTACACCACGGTTTTCATATTTCCTCCTAGGCATTCTTCTTTCATCTAGTTGAATTCTTGTTACAGATGGAATTTTTTTTTCTTGTTACAAACGAAATTTGGCAGAGAATTTCTTCTTCACTCGACTATAAAACGTTCCGATTTCTTTAAAAATTTGGAGCTGTTTTGGAGAAATTTTCCGAAATGTCCTTCAACTTTCATATGAATTGCCCTTTATAATATAGTGAAAAAAATAGGGGACCTGCATTGCTTGGAAACACATACTACTCCTGATACGAAATGTGAATCTAATTGTTTCGTCCGTTTAGTCAGAGTCGCTGCGTGGGAGAGGTGGATGGAATTCTCACTTCTACTTTTTCTCCACCTGAGACCTAAAATCGGATTCTCCGTCAAAGTCGTGCGATTGAAAATTTCCGCCATTACGAGGTTTTTCGTTTATCATGTACATGTGAAATATATCTCATATATATCATTCTGTTTGCTCTGAAAAAATGTTCTCTCCAATGATGGATTACATTTCAAAAACTTTTAAAAAAATACTGGTCTTATGTATGCTTTCAAAATGTATGTTATTATAGAATCTAAACTATATCCTGGAATTAATTATCATTACGGAGTTATTCTGTTAATCCGGAATGTCGCTGTTATGAAAATTTTAAGTTTCTCCTGCATATATACTATTGTCGTCTATTGACTAAGCGATCCTCTTCATAAACAATTAATCAGTTACCTAAACAATTAATCAGTTACCTATATTAGCTTATCTTTTTGATTTGACTGAACGTGTCTGCCTCAGAACTTTATTTTGTCGTATCATTACGTTCTTGGTATCATTCCACCATTACACTAACACTTCTGTCTCTTTTGTTTCAGGTGAGTTGAGCTGAGAGTGAGGTGCATGCTGTGCCTTCGCATTGCGTCCAGAAACCGAGGGAGACTTCGCGTATGTCCTCGCAGGCGTGTACACGCCACGCCAATTATTGATATCTTTCTTAGAAATACACTTTCAACGGTTCCCTATTTTAACCAGTTTTTTAGGAAAGCAATTTCTTGGATTTAAAAATGTGAACTACTTCGCTAACACATACGTTAACTCTGCTTCATTTCATCGTTAATTTTGTTTATTAAGTAGTCTTTACTAATTAAATCCTTGTTGTTGTTTTTTAAGTAAAAGGGTTTTCCTTCACCGATCTGACGAATGTGTACTCACAATTACAGTTAGAAGTTTGACCATACTGATCAGTGAAACAGTGTTGCACGTACAGTACAAATCAGTGTCGGACCAACAGATACAGGAATCTTGTTGTAAAAATTTCTTGATTTCATTGAATAGGAACTAAATGATTTTTGCTCGTGGGAAGCGATTTTTCTATGTATTGTTCTCACAAATGATTTTTTGTTTGTTTTGTTTTCTGTATGGAAAATCAATGGTAAATATCTGATAAGAGTAATTTCTTGCTCGACCAATCTTGAGCATTTGGGGCAATGATATTAATGAACATAAAATAAAATTGACGAAAGAGACTATTTCATTTTGTAGCTTGACCGCGATTTAAATTGATGTGTAATTTCTGCTCTCAATTTATGTATTTAATTTTAGTCGGACTGAAGTGGAGGGCATGCAAATTAGTGATCACTCTGACGCGTTCTTCAAGATCGCTGTCGCAGGATATTACGTGTATTTGTGGAAAACATTACTGAGAACACAAGAAAAACACGGAACCTCGAACTCGGGAATTTTTTTTTCAATGTGTGGTATTAAAATTTGCTGAAATATCGAAAACGGAAATATATTTTTCTGATCATCCCAAATTCTGACCCTTTGACCAGGTTGACAGGAGACTGGACTTCGATGCCTCACCCTTTACCGATTTAAATCTTGTCCAATCTTGCTGGTTGATATTGTTTGTTAACTTGGAAAATACGCATAAAATACCAAGTATCCGAAATGCTGCTTCTCCGTAATACGGTAGGTTCATTGTTTAATGGCAATTGAGTTCCTCCTGTAGTCAATTTTGTTTTGACGTGTGATTTGTCATCACTTGTTGGAACGAGTGAAGGGAGCTAAGCATGAAGCAATGAGACAAGGCTTACCTTCGCTTTGGAATGCGGCAGCAAGTGGCTTTGGTCTTGCATCACGACTTCTGTCGCACGAAGCAGATAAGTAACCCCACGCTTCTCCTGCGAACGCATTGCCACTCTGTTTGACCAATGCGCCGGACTGTCATGATCAGGATTAGGAGTTTTAGATGCAAATTCCATATGAAAATGGAAGAGGAAAGGTGCTAAAAATAAGGTTAAATAAGGGACAAAAAGGTGCTGTTCTATTATTGTGCTTAACTATTAATTTAAGAAACCATCTTGCTCCTATTCTGATTCATCGAGTGACAATCAAGTACTTCAAAACATCACTCATCAGAAAAAGGAAAAAAAAAGAAGTAAACGTATCCCATTGTTTTTCCCTTTGGAGACCTTGTTCTTCCAATCGTTTAATAGCTACACTTAAATATCGGCATTTACGGATTATAGACTTACATTTCGCATGTTCACTACAAGCTTAGGAGACATTAATTAAAATTAATTAAATATTTGACATTTATTCGAAACCGTGTATTATTGGAATGAATCTCGTCATATCTCTTATGAATTATGAAATGCGCTCTATAAGACTATTCGAAAGCTACAATCATACAAGAAAAGTACAGAAAATGTAATTATGAGCACGATGAGATAAAAGTTGATAAAGGTGCAGAAAAAAATGCCTCTTTTCTCATCTAGACAAGATTTCACACTGTGGTATCTTTCAGAAGAGCTCTGATAACCTCGACAAAAAAGGTGCACACCTAAAAATTCTAATCCTGGTCATGATTTATCTTAAAAATTGCATGTGGCTGAAACTTACGTCACAACTTGTTTAAAAAATTCTGGATGTATCCTATTGTTTCCATCTGCAACTAACAACAATTCTAAATATTCAATTCATTTTTTGTTTCCTTATCTTTTTTAGTATAGTTGATTATTAACTACTTCTTGGTGAGTTTAAATTTATTACATTCATCTTGATAACATCTTTTGTATCCTTCAGAGAAGAGTGCTGGTAAATATTGTTTGCTACCGAACCCTTGGATTCGTGGAGATTTGATGCTTTCAGCTGTTAACTGTGTGCTAGAATCGAATGAAAGGAGTAGTGAAATACAGAATAATCTGAACACCAGAATAGCCACAATAATCTAGATGCCTAAAATGAACCGCACATTTTTGTCAAGTACACATCGGGATTAAACCTCGTTGAACGGTTTAGGGCGCAGGATCCAAGCGTGTCATATATTTAGTGTACATTTGTAGTCGTTAATTCCGTACGCAACTTACACCTGGCCTGATGCGGAGTGACGTTGCAAACAGTCCTCCACGAGTAGGTACTCGGAAGTTGTGAATTTAAATATGCATCCGACGCGTAGGTACGCGAAAACCGGACTTGGCGCTACCAGCATTGGAGCCGCCTGCGGTCACTTATCCTCTGAAGGGGGATGTAACCCAGGTTCACCGCATCAGACCAGGTGGAAGTTGCGTACGGGCTTGGGAGTCGAGGCGGGTGGATAGCACACCTCCGGCCAGAGCGTGGTTCGTCGCAATTTTCACCTGGCTGTTGACGTTGCAAAATGTGACTTTGTTTTGTAGAGGCCATGTATGTCGTAAATAAGCACATACGTACAGGTACGCGTAACGCGTATTTTAAAGCTATAAGAACAAAGCATATTTGGATAAAGTCTTTAAGTATACTCAGCGTTGGTTCTCTTATATAGTATATATGAAGTCTGTAGTTACTTATATATTATATATGAAGTCTTTGAAGTTTACGAAACTCTAATAAAAAACTACACAATAATTTGTTGTAAATAAGTTATGAGTAAAAATCAACATGTACGATTTTCTTCCCCTTTTTAACCTGGGAGGAAGTCAAGCGATGTTGGAAGGTATTATTTGCGCAATGTACGTACTAAACAGATAAATATCTTATTTTGGATGGAATACGTTGATTCAGTGTTATAGGTGCAGAGGAGCGATCGTAAGTTACTTTCATAATGATGGGTTAACTTTTCTTTTTCAAAATTAATGTTAATGTTAAACGTAATTTTGAATTAAGCAACCTCCATTCTTCTGCATGATAGCAGCTCGATTTGATCTCTGTAGAATCGTTAAATAACAATAACTATTTTTAAAAGGAGAACACGTTTGTTTCACGAATCCTGTTATGTGAGAATTTCAAAGAAGTCTGTTGATGATTCACATACCGTTATTGACGTTTATCCTTATCTTCATCCACTGCGAGGGGAACTTGCGCACAATCCGCGACTGTGTGCACGCGTCGCAGTCGAAGGGTTCGAATTTCCGTATGAACTGCCCGTCACTACCCGCCTCCGCGAGAGCGATTGACTCCCCCCCCCCTGCCCTCGCCATCTCCTACCGCAAGCCCTTTGTTCGTCGCTCGCTGTGTAAACAACCTGTTGCTGTTGAAACAGCGGCGCTGCTGCAGTAATTTGTCGCGCGTTATGTGTGTCGGGGGTTTATCAAATCATTTCGCGTGTTTGCGCGCAGTCCGCCGACGCCCTCTGCCGATTCGGTCGCCGCCGCTGCCTGCGCCGTCGGGGGAACCGTTGTGATCGGAGGAGGGCGCTCACTGCCTACCTGATGCCTGCGGGGATTATTCCGTTTCATGAAGCATAATTGGCTGCTCCCATCAAGTTGTTCAGCCATGCGCTTCCGACTCTCCGGGCCATCTGCTCTCTGAATTTGCCACGACCTTCTTTTCTTCTTCTTTTTTTTTGGTGGGGAGGGGGGAGTGAAGTGTCGATGGTAGGCACTGATTTCGGGACAAGTCTCGGTCGAAGGGCAATGTATACCGCTCTGTCGTAAAAATTTACAGAAATGCTGGAATGGAGCATTCGCTTTATAAACACGATTGATAGCGTGTTGTTCGGTTGTTGTGGATAGTGCAGAAAGACATTTTTTTTACGACATACAGGTATTTTCTCTTCCTCCGAGACATTTGCTTTTGTGCCACGAAATGAATTTTTTCCTATTTGGATTTGGGATAAATGACAAAGTTTTCTGATAAAACTGTTGTTTCTGGTACTTGAGGCTATGTCATCCTTAATAATCGTATTTAATTTTTCTCTCCTTTTACCGTTCAATACTATAACACTACCCATCGTAATTATTATTTTCTAGACATTAAATGACTCATTTTGTTTGCACGACGAAGTATCATACATATTTCTTGAGAGCCTTGATATTTTGATCAAAGCAAGATATCTTGGAACACGATTACTCAATAGAGTTGAACTATTGTCGTGTTTTCTTTCTTAACATATTTGTCATCCTTTTTAATTTATTGTAAAAGTATTTTTTGTTGTTGTAAGGAATCCAGACTTGTATAAACTTAATGCGAATTGGGAACCATTGTTGGTCCATTAACTACTTTGGAATAAAAATTATTTAGACCCTTTGTCAAGTGGATTTGCCTTCTCTTTAAGTTCAATAAAACATTCGAGTTTATAGAAAAGTCCTTGCGGCACGAAAACGAAATATTTCGTATTGTTAAGTTATTTTCAATGTTAATTTTAATTTCGTATTGTTAAGTTATTTTCAATGTTAATTTTAATTTCGTATTGTTAAGTTATTTGAATCCGCCTCTGCCTTAGGGCCCTTGATCGGAATTGATGGGATGGTCCCTTGCTTGCTTCCGGAGAGTAAATTAGTTTTTTTTCCTCCACGTGGTCATACGCAGTTTGTACTGTTTTTTGACAATAAATTTATTTATTTATTTATGACTCTGTTTCTCGAAGTACTCTGTTGCATGTGCAACTTCTCCCATTAGCGTTTCTTTCTTTCGTTCAATATGTATAGGTGGGACTCTGCTGCTCTGTAAGGAACTCTGAAGAACTGACAGTTTGTCTTGTAACGTGCACCGTTACTCTGTTCAGTGAGGTTCCATTTTTAGAAAACTTCCCTCTGTTTCGCTTTGACGCACCTCTTCTACCCCCAGTTTCTTTTAATTTAAATAGTTTCCTGTAAGAAAAAATAAAAATTGTGGGTTAAATCGAAATTGTAACTTGAAATATTCGACAGTTGATGAAAACATTCTTTATTAAAGATTTTCCGGAAAGAAACGTAAAGTTTTCAGCGTTTCCTTTGTTCCCCATCTAAACTAAGCATGTTACCCCTTGTGATCAATTGTTGGATGTGGGCTTTTGTGGCGGTTGACTTTAACGGCATGAGATATTTCTTGTAGATTAGAGTTTATTTCATTTGAATTGAATTGATCTGAATCTTATTATTGAACGAAGATTATACTACGGGCTTGCACCATATCTAAATAAATAATGAATTTTAAAAAAATTGTAATAAAAATTTCATTGAAAATACCGTTGAATATTATACAGAAAGATTCAATATTACAATTATATCTGAATTAGAACAATATTTAAATATATTATGTCAAATAGAACAATATGAAGTTTGTAACTGCTTTTTTGATAATAACATTATTATTATTATGTTGTTGTTGTTCTTGACTTTTTTTCTCAACAAATGCTGCTTGATAAAATACTGGCCACGTCTCCATTCCTTTTCATATTTCTAAAGATCATAAGAACTTCCTACTATTTGGGATGTTGGTTGCATTTATAACTTTCTGAAGAGCAATGTAAATGTAAACGTAAATTTATTGTTTCTAAACTTGAATGTAGAGTTTTTGGAATTACTCCTGTTGCAGAAGTTACTGTTGGGACTATATGAACTTCATCTTCCAAAGTCTTTGAACTTCCTGGGAGAGGGTGCATTCTGAAATTTTCTCAGCTCTTGTCTTCTGTAAGTTATTGGCGTTTGGCAATGCAATGTCTATGAGAATTGTGGTCTTTCTTTGTCAATGAACGCTATATCAGGCCGATTGTTGTGGATTGATTTTTCAGCGAGGATGGCTCGATCAAAATATAATTTGTGGATTGTGTCTACACTACACTGGTTGCAATGTGGGGTTTTATCTTCAGTGAGTTTGTATTTATCTGCAATTTTTTTGTGAATATTTTTCCCCCAAGTTGTGCCTGTGCAAGTAACCCTTCTGAACAAAACGTTTGCACCCTGAAGTGATGTGTTAAATAGTTTCCTTCATCAGATGACATTGACGGCATTTGCTGTCGCTCACAGTTGGATCTATTAGAATATATCTCCTGTAATTAAGGGTGCTGATATCTTGTCCTTGAATTCCTAAAAGAACCCCTCTTGCCTCCGTAATCAGATCGATCTTTACTAACCACATATTCGATGCATCGTGATCTACCATTGGTTAGTGTATTCTCTTCCTCGCAACTGTATTGATTGATGCAAAGGTGTCTGATTTTTTTTACGATGGAAGAATGAATTTGTTGACTGTATAACCTTGCTAAATGTAACAAGCTTCTTCCTCCCATTTTGCAAGGTAAGTACCATCTTTCAATAGAGGATTTGGGGTAGTGCACTCTATTTTTTGTCATTAATACCCTGATCTTTCTTTGTATGTCCTCAATATCTGTGTTTGACCACTATATGATTGCAAAGGAATATATTAACAAAGGAATTGCTAAGGAAGGTGTTAATAGCTTTTGTCAAGTTTCTTGGATCTTAATTCAGAATGTACTCTTCCAGCAGATGATGTTTGATAGTGAGAGTGCTTTATTACCTTTCTATGTAGAAATTTCGAATTTGTGACGTCGTTACAATGTCGTCAAAGTCGTGGCGACGTCAGAAAACAACGTCGTGGAGACATTGCCAACGCGTACGTGATTCAACGTCGGAGAACGGCGTCTTCACAACGTCGTCGACGCTGTCGCGTGATTACATGCAGCGGCACTCGCGCAGCCATTTGAACATCGCGCCGTGCGCAAACTGGTGACTCAACTCATTACGGCTATATAAACCCGAAGCTCCAAGCATCGTGGCAGTCTCGCTGCCACTCCAGGCAGACTTGCTGTCACTCCTTACCCGTCACCTCAGAGTTCAGGTCAGGCCTAAGCCGGCCCCTGCTGTATTCCTAATCTCCCTAACCTCAGAGTTCAGGATAGGCCTAAACCGGTCCTTGCTCTAGTCCTAGTCTTGAGAACTAGCAGGCCTCACGACTCCAGGTCAGATTCCTCTACAACCCCTGATCTCCTAATTCGTCTCGAGCCGCCCGCCGCCCCGCACCTGCGAAGTACGCCGGCTTTTATCCTTCACCGGAACCGTACGGCGAGTCACCAGCGCAGAGCACTGTCTCTACCGGAACTCTGGGTCGCTGCCAAAGCACGACTACGTAAGTGTATTTCATGACTGAATAAACTGCTGTCGCCAGAAATGGACATACTCCCTATTATTGCTCCCTCTCATCCTTTCATCAAATAGACTACTGGTACATCAGTCCTGAGGGACTTAATATCTACGTCGTAGGTGTGGTTCCAAAAGTGCCCGCAAAATAATCCCCCTCCCTTAAACACCACGCGACAACGCCATAGCAACGTCGTCAACACGACTTTTTCTTGATATGTTGTTTTTATCATTTTTATTACACCTTTTGTGGATATTATCCATCGTCTTACCTTATTAAATCATATTCTATGAGGCTTGTAACATACATTCCTATAAGAACGTTGTTTTACAACCTCCGTCTTCCAAGTCCAACTACGGCGTCTTAGCAACATGATGATGAATGCTAAGTTTTTATCCTCTTGTATTACTCTGTCTTACTATTAAACACGTAAAATAGTAATCTCCCTAAACAAGTAAAAGATATGTTCTCGGCGAAATTAATTCTTGGCGAAAAATGCACCCAAGTAGAGATCCATATTCTACTACCAGATAGTAGTGGAAGACGGAACGTCGAAATTGCGAATGTGTTTCCGACCATAGGCTTGGATAAATAGGAAACCAGCATTATTGGTATTTGAATGAAAGATAAAACCAATTATTATGGTTTACAACATTTGTGATTTAGGGGGGAATATGTTGAAGTGTGTGCATTAGTAGCACAAGGGCATACTTTATATGTGATTTTCTATGTATTGAATAAATTAAACCAATTTTACCAGAGTTGCGTTTTCTTGAGAAAGAAACAGTGTGTGTGTTTCACGTTAATAAAATGGGCCGAACCCCGACTTGTTAAAGCTGTATTTACTAGTTCAAGATTAAATGCAGTCCAGTCAAGTTGCCGAGGTTAGGTAAGACTTTTAATTAATTAAGTCCCCTTTTGTTGTGTTATAATTGGCTTTCCCACCATGGGAGAGAGACGAGACGAATTCGTAAATTGATAAATTGTCAGTAACCGATGTGAGATTTCTTTCAAGGAAATATCTTCATGTTCGTATGACGAAATATTAGACTTCAATTTTGATTAATATTCCTTTAGGAATGTGCACCTTCTCATCCAGAATATGGTAGGTTATTTCATTCTTATATGACTTTTACTGTAAAGTGTGTGTTATAGAATGTAGATCTATGCTTGGGAATGACGAACTGGTGATTTTCTCGAAGTCTTGGCGATGAAACGCATTGAGCAATATTTCTATATTCATTCGTAAATTTTTGCTATTGGTATTTGATGTGTTAGATGCGCGTAATAGATCTGAGAGTTTCCTGGTCAGAACATTTGTGATTAAATTACGTATCATCAGCGTTATGTCTCGACGTGATTACTGGCTCACGTTGCGAGAATGTATTCTTCAGCGCTGCGCTACCTTGACCGAATGCTAACAAAGGTCGTTTTGAAATCACATCCAAGTGAAGAGCTGCTGATGTGTTCATTCACAGAAGTAGAGCACAGTTACATTGAAAAGCCACATTTCATCGGGAGGTCTTTCGCTTGCATAAGATGTTGCTCAAGTGTCTGAAATGGCTGCTTGGGCGACTGGGGATGACACACCGCCAGCTGCCTAGCTCCCGAGACCTTGCCTGCCTGCCCCGCTTTCTAGCTTCAGGCGAAGGCCAAAGCTTGACACGCCTATT
>NNCF01129516.1:8548-20836 GCA_002313205.1 Laupala kohalensis
ATTGGAAATTTTTTAATGATCTTAATCGAAATATAAATATGATTTTTTTATGCTCCCCATGGAAAAATAATATATTTATGTCCCCAATAATTTTTCAAAACATTTGGAAAAATGTTTTCATAATATTTTGAAAATTATTTATGGTACTAATCAAAAGTCGAAAATTTTAGTCAAATTTTTTTCTCTATTCCAAAAATAAATATCTCTAACCTACAAAAAAACTCAATTTTTTTCTCGTTTTAATCCGTTATTCCATTGTTTCACGTTACTCTTTAACGTCAAGAAGAGTCTCTCTCTAGAACATTGTAACAAGAAATGTAAGATACGTACACGACGACACGCAAATCATTTCAGTGTTCCTACTTTGAAATTTAACAGCAAACTCTGGCTAATACATATTTCTACGTATTCCTGATGGTAGTACTATGAATACTGACAATCTGTAACGTAAAATGTAGAAGGTAAACAGTAAAATAAGTTGAAAATTTCGGTCATAAATTTTTTTGTGTTTATTCCGAAAATATATGTCCCTAAGCTCTTAAAATATCCTCAAAAAATTAATAAAATTTTCGAAAAAATTAATTTTTTTTCTGGTTTTATTCAGTTATTCTATTGTTTCACGTTACTATTTATCGTCAAGAAGCGTGTCAGTGCCTGGAGCATGGTAACAAGAAAAGAAATGTTAGATACAAACACGACGACACGCAAGTCATTTAAGTGTCCTTTCTTTGAAAATAATCAGCAAACTCTAGGTTATAAATCTTTCTACGTATTTCTGATGGTAGTACTATGATAAATGACAGTGTGATGTAAAAATTTGGACGTAAACGGAAAAAAGTTGAAAAAACTGTCAAAATTGTTTTGTGTTTATTCCAAAAATATGTCCCTAAACTCAAAAAATTACCTAAAAATTTATAAAATTTTCAAATAAATGGAAATTTGTTTCTTGTTTTTATTAGTTATACCATAGTTTCACTTTACTCTTTATCGTGAAGAAGCGTCTCTATGGCAGGAACATAGTAACAAGGAAAGTTAAATACAAACATGACGACAAGCAAGAGATTCCTGTGTTCTCTCTTTGTAATTTACCAGCACACTGTGGCTTATACATATTTCTACGTATTTCTAATGGTAGTACTAAGATAAATGACAATGTGCAATGTAAAATAAAGAAGGTAAAAAGAAAAATAAGTTGAAAAATTAGTAATTTTTTTTGCTTTTATTCCAAAAATATATGTCCCTAATAACTAAAAATGTCCTCCAAATTTTATATAATATTTTCAAAAAATTGAAATTTTTTTCTTGTATTAAATAATTTTTCCATTGATTTACGTTACCATTTATCGTCGAGAATCCTCTCTATGGCTGGAACATATTAAAAAGGAAGTGAGTTACACACACGACGACAAGCAAGTGATTTCCGTGTTCTGTCTTTAAAATTTACCAGCAAACTGTTGCTTATACATATATCTACGTACTTCTGATGGTAGTACTATAACAAATGAATATGTGTAATGTAAATTTATGAAACAAAAAAACGAAGTTGAAAAATTAGTCAAAATTTTTTTTGCTTTTATTCGAAAAATATATGTCCCTAACCTCTTAAAATGCCCTCAAAAATTTTAAAAAAATTTCAAAATAATTGAAATTTTTTTCTTGTTTTAAATAATTTTTCTAATGTTTTTCGTAAGTCTTTAATATCAAGAATCGTCTCTGTGACTGAATGATATTACAAAGAAAGTGAGTTACAGACACGACGACAAGCAAGTGATTTCAGTGTTCTGTCTTTGAAATTTACTAGCAAAATGTTGCTTATTCATATATCTGCGTATTTCTTACGGTAGTACTATGATCAATGACAATATGTAATGTAAATTATGAAGGTAAAAAGAAAAAAAATTAAATAATTTGTCAAATTTTTTTTCCTTTTTTTACAAAATATATGTCCCTAACCTTTAAAAATGGCTTAAAAATATGTAAAAAATTAAACAAATTGAATTTTTTTTCTGGTTTTAATTACTTTTTCTATTGTTTTACTTCACTTCTTATCGTTAAGAATCGTCTCTGTGGCAGGAACATATTAAAAAAATGAGTTACAAACACGACGACAAGTAATTGATTTCAGTGCTCTGTCTTTGAAATTTACCAGCAAATTGTTGTCTATACATATATCTACGAATTTCTGATGGTAGTATTGCTAATTGACAATGTGTAATGTAAATTTATGAAATAAAAAAAAGAAGTTGAAAAATTTGTCAAAACGTTTTTGCTTTTATTCCAAAAATATATGCCCCTAACCTCTAAAAATGCCCTCTAAAATTTTTATAAAACTTTCAAAGATATTGAGATTTTTTTCTTATTTTAATTACTTTTTCTATTGTTTTGCTTTACTCCTTATCGTTAAGATGCGTCTCTGTGGCTGGAACATACTAAAAAAGAAAGTGAGTTACAAACGTAATTCTAAGAAGTACAACACAACGCTGTGAGAAGGAGACAGTGCGACGTTAATTCTATATTATAAAGACCCTTTCACCGCAACAAATATTTCTAAGTATTTTAACGTAAATCTAAGAAATACTTGCTATATAAAAAGCACAAAAATTGAATTCAATTAAGAGAAAAATTTTAATTTTTTGCCAAAATTTTTTATGTGCTTATTCTGAAAATATATGTGTCCAACATCCAAAAATGACCAAGAAAATTTTTCTCATTTTTCCGAAAATTTAAAAGTTTTTTTTACAATTTCAACACAAGCTCCTGTTACTTACCTCACTCCCTTTCTGTCAGAAGCGTCTTCATGTATTAGACGTCGAGAGAATTTAGGTGAGATCACAACACAACGCTGTGAGAAAGATACAGTCCAACGTTTCTTCTATATTCTGAAGACTCTTTCACAGCAACAACAATTTCTATGTATTTTACGTAATTTTAAGAAATACTTGCTATATAAAAAAAACAAAATTTGAATTCAATTAATAAAAAAAATTTTAATTTTGGTCAAAATATTTTATGTGCTTATTCTGAAATGAAATGTGTCTAACC
Source organism: Laupala kohalensis (assembly GCA_002313205.1). Lineage (NCBI taxonomy): Eukaryota > Metazoa > Arthropoda > Insecta > Orthoptera > Trigonidiidae > Laupala > Laupala kohalensis. The sequence goes on from NNCF01129516.1 coordinate 11,591, forward strand.
TCCAAAAAAGAATTAAATACTTTTTCTCAATTTTCCGAAAAATTAAAAGTTTTTCTTACAATTTTATCACATGCTCCTGTTATTTAACTCGCTCCCTCTCTGTAAGAAGCGATTTCATTTATTGGACGTCAAGAGAAGGTAAGTAAGATCACAACACAAGGCTGTGAGAAAGAGACACTGCGACTTTACTTCTATATTTACAAGACTCCTTCACCGCAAACACAATTTCTATGTATTTTACGTAATTTTAACAAGTACTTGCTATATAAAAAGCACAAAATTTGAAATCAATTAAGAAATAAAATTTAATTATTGGTCAAAAATTATTATGTGCTTATTCTGAAAATATGTGTCAAACCTTCAAAAATGACCAATAAATTTTTTTGCAATTATCCAAGAAAATAAAAGTGTTTATTACAATTTCATCACATGCTCCTGTTACTTACCTTGCTCCATCTCTGTAAGAATCGTTTTCATTTATTCGACGTCGAGAGAAGGTAAGTTAGATCACAACACAACGCTTTGATAAAAAGACAGTGCGACGTTTCTTTTAAATTCTCAAGACTCTTTCACCGCAACAACAATTTCAATGTATTTTAACGTAGTTCTAAGACGTACTTGCTAAATAAAAAGCACAGAATTTGAAATTAGTTAAGAAAAAATAATTTTTTCGTCAAAATATTTTATGTTTATTCAGAAAATATTTGTGTCTAACCTCCAAAAATGACCAATAAAATTTTTCTCAATTTTCCGAAAAAATAAAAGATTTTTTTACAATTTCATCATATGCTCCTCTTTCTTACCTCACTCCCTCTTTGTAAGAAGCCTTTTCATGTATTTGACGTCGAGAGAAGTTAAGTGAGATCACAACGCAACGCTGTGAGGAGACACTGCGACGTTACTTCTATATTCTCAACACACTTTCACCGCAGCAACAATTTCAATGTATTTTAACGTAGTTCTAAGAAGTACTTGCTAAATAAAAAGCACAGAATTTGAAATTAGTTAAGAAAATAAAAAATTTTTGTCCGAATTTTTTATGTGCTTATTCTGAAAATATGTGTCTAACCTCCAAAAATGAACAATAAAATTTTTCTCAATTTTCCAAAAAATTGGAAGTGTTTTTTACAATTTCATCACATGCTCCTGTTACTTACCTCGTTGTCTCTCTGTAAGACGCGTCTTCATGTATTGGACGTCGAGAGGAGTTACGTGAGATCACAACACAAAGCTGTGAAAAGGAGATTCTGGGACGTTACTTCTATATTCTAAAGACTCATTAACAGCAACAACATATTCTATGTATTTTAACATAATTCTAAGAAGTACTTGCTATATAAAAAGCACAGAATTTGATTTTAGTTAAGAAAAAAAAATTTTTTGGTCAAAATTTTTTATGTGCTTATTCTGAAAATATATGTTTCTAATCTCCAAAGATGACCAATAAATTTTTTTTTTCAATTTTCCAAAAAAATAAAAGTGTTTTTTACAATTTCATCACATGCTCCTGTTACTTACCTCGCTGTCTCTGTAAAACGCGTCTTCTTGTATTGGACGTCCAGAGAATTTAAGTAAGATCACAACACAATGCTTAAAGAAGGAAACACTGCGACGTTACTTCTACATTCTTAATACTATTTCACCGCAACAACTATTTCTATGTATTTTAACGTAGTTCTAAGAAGTACTTGCTAAATAAAAAGCACAAAATTTGAATTCAATTAAGAAAAAAATAATTTTTTGGTCAAAATTTTTTAAGTGCTTATTCTGAAAATATATGTATCTAACCTCCGAAAATGACCAATAATATTTTTCTTAATTTTCGAAAAAATTGAAAGTGTTTTTTACAATTTCATCACATGCTCCTGTTACTTACCTCGCTGTCTCTTTGTAAGACGCGTCTTCATGTATTGGACGTCGAAAGAAGCTAAGTTAGATCACAACACAAGGCTGTGAGAAAGAAACAGTGCGACGTTTCCCCTATATTCTGAAGACTCTTTTACCGCAACAACAATTTCTATGTATTCTAACGTAATTCTAACGTGTACTTGCTATATAAAAAGCACACAATTAGAATTTAATTTAAAAATAAAATTTTTTCGGCCAAAATTTTTTATGTGCTTATTTTGTAAATTTATGTGTCTAAACTCCAAAAATTAACAATAAAAATTTTCTCAATTTTCCAAAAAATTAAAAGTGTTTTTTACAATTTCATCATATGCTCCTGTTACTTACCTCGCTGTCTCTCTGTAAGACGCGTCTTCATGTATTGGACGTCGAGAGAAGTTAAGTGAGATCATAACGCTGTGAGAAGGAGATACTGCGACGTTACTTCTATATTCTAAGACTCTTTCACCGCAACAACAATTTCTATGTATATTAACGTAATTCTAAGAAGTACTTGCTATATAAAAAGCACAGAATTTTAATTCAGTTAAGAAAAAAAAATTTTTGGTCAAAATTTTTTATGTGCTTTTTCTGCAAATATGTTTTTATTTTCCAAAAATGACCAATTAATTTTTTCTCAATTTTCCAAAAAATTAAAAGTGTTTTTTACAATTTCATCACATGCTCCTGTTACTTACATCGCTGTCTCTCTGTAAGACGCGTCTTCATGTATTGGACGTCGAGAGAAGTTAAGTGAGATCATAACGCTGTGAGAAGGAGATACTGCGACGTTACTTCTATATTCTAAGACTCTTTCACCGCAACAACAATTTCTATGTATTTTAACGTAACTCTAAGAAATACTTACCATATAAAGGGCACAGAATTTGAATTCAATTAAGAGAACAAAAATTTTGTTCAAACTTTTTTATGTGCTTATTCTGAAAATATATGTGTCTAACTTCCAAAAATGACCAATAAATATTTTTTTAATTTTCCAAAAAATTGAATGTTTTTTTCCAATTTCATCTCATGCTCTTGTTACTTACCTCGCTGTCTCTCTGTAAGACGCGTCTTCATGTATTGGACGTCGAGAGAAGGTAATTGAGTTAACAACACAACGCTGTGAGAACGAGACACTACGACGATACTTCTATATTTTGAAGACTCTTTCACCGCAACAACAATTTCTATGTATTTTAACGTAACTCTAAGAAATACTTACCATATAAAGGGCACAGAATTTGAATTCAATTAAGAGAACAAAAATTTTGTTCAAACTTTTTTATGTGCTTATTCTGAAAATATATGTGTCTAACTTCCAAAAATGACCAATAAATATTTTTTTAATTTTCCAAAAAATTGAATGTTTTTTTACAATTTCATCACATGCTCCTGTTACTTACCTTGCTCCATCTCTGTAAGAAGCGTTTTCATTTATTCGACGTCGAGAGAAGGTAAGTTAGATCACAACACAACGCTTTGATAAAAAGACAGTGCGACGTTTCTTTTAAATTCTCAAGACTCTTTCACCGCAACAACAATTTCAATGTATTTTAACGTAGTTCTAAGACGTACTTGCTAAATAAAAATCACAGAATTTGAAGTTAGTTAAGAAAAAATAATTTTTTCGACAAAATATTTTATATGTTTATTCTGAAAATATTTGTGTCTAACCTCCAAAAATGACAAATAAAATTTTTCTCAATTTTCCGAAAAAATTAAAGATTTTTTTACAATTTCATCATATGCTCCTCTTTCTTACCTCACTCCCTCTTTGTAAGAAGCCTTTTCATTTATTTGACGTCGAGAGAAGTTAAGTGAGATCACAACGCAACGCTGTGAGGAGACACTGCGACGTTAATTCAATATTCTCAACACACTTTCACCGCAGCAACAATTTCAATGTATTTTTACGTAGTTCTAAGAATTACTTGCTAAATAAAAAGCACAGAATTTGAAATTAGTTAGAAAATAAAAAATTTTTTTCAGAAATTTTTATGTGCTTATTCTGAAAATATGTGTCTAACCTCCAAAATGACCAATAAAATTTTTCTGAATTTTCCGAAAAAATAAAAGATTTTTTTACAATTTCAACACATGCTCCTGTTTCTTACCTCACTCCCTCTCTGTAAGAACCGTTTTCATGTATTAGACGTCGAGAGGAGTTAAGTGAGATCACAACACAACGCTGTGAAAAAAAGACAGTGCGACGTTACTTCNTCCAATAAAATTTTTCTCAATTTTAAAAAAAAATTAAGTTTTTTTTACAATTTCATCTCATGCTCCTGTTACTTACATCGCTGTCTCTCTGTAAGACGCGTCTTCGTGTATTGGACGTCGAGAGAAGGTAAGTGAGATCACTACACAACGCTGTGAGAAGGAGACACTACGAAGTTACTTCTATATTCTCATGACTCTTTCACCGCAACAACAATTTCTATGTATTTTTACGTAATTTTAAGAAATACTTGCTATATAAAAAGCACAAAATTTGAATTAAATTAAGAAAAAAAATTAATTTTTTGGTCAAAATTTTTTATGTGCTTATTCTGAAAATATATGTGTCTAACCTCCAAAAATGACCAATAAAATTTTTCTCAATTTTCAAAAAAAATGAAAGTGTTTTTTACAATTTCATCTCATGCTCCTGTTACTTACCTCGCTGTCTCTCTGTAAGACGCGTCTTCGTGTATTGGACGTCGAGAGAAGGTAAGTGAGATCACTACACAACGCTGTGAGAAGGAGACACTACGAAGTTACTTCTATATTCTCATGACTCTTTCACCGCAACAACAATTTCTATGTATTTTTACGTAATTTTAAGAAATACTTGCTATATAAAAAGCACAAAATTTGAATTAAATTAAGAAAAAAAATTAATTTTTTGGTCAAAATTTTTTATGTGCTTATTCTGAAAATATATGTGTCTAACCTCCAAAAATGACCAATAAAATTTTTCTCAATTTTCAAAAAAAATGAAAGTGTTTTTTACAATTTCATCTCATGCTCCTGTTACTTACCTCGCTGTCTCTCTGTAAGACGCGTCTTCGTGTATTGGACGTCGAGAGAAGGTAAGTGAGATCACTACACAACGCTGTGAGAAGGAGACACTACGAAGTTACTTCTATATTCTCATGACTCTTTCACCGCAACAACAATTTCTATGTATTTTTACGTAATTTTAAGAAATACTTGCTATATAAAAAGCACAAAATTTGAATTAAATTAAGAAAAAAAATTAATTTTTTGGTCAAAATTTTTTATGTGCTTATTCTGAAAATATATGTGTCTAACCTCCAAAAATGACCAATAAAATTTTTCTCAATTTTCAAAAAAAATGAAAGTGTTTTTTACAATTTCATCTCATGCTCCTGTTACTTACCTCGCTGTCTCTCTGTAAGACGCGTCTTCGTGTATTGGACGTCGAGAGAAGGTAAGTGAGATCACTACACAACGCTGTGAGAAGGAGACACTACGAAGTTACTTCTATATTCTCATGACTCTTTCACCGCAACAACAATTTCTATGTATTTTTACGTAATTTTAAGAAATACTTGCTATATAAAAAGCACAAAATTTGAATTAAATTAAGAAAAAAAATTAATTTTTTGGTCAAAATTTTTTATGTGCTTATTCTGAAAATATATGTGTCTAACCTCCAAAAATGACCAATAAAATTTTTCTCAATTTTCAAAAAAAATGAAAGTGTTTTTTACAATTTCATCTCATGCTCCTGTTACTTACCTCGCTGTCTCTCTGTAAGACGCGTCTTCGTGTATTGGACGTCGAGAGAAGGTAAGTGAGATCACTACACAACGCTGTGAGAAGGAGACACTACGAAGTTACTTCTATATTCTCATGACTCTTTCACCGCAACAACAATTTCTATGTATTTTTACGTAATTTTAAGAAATACTTGCTATATAAAAGCACATAATTTGAATTAAATTAAGAAAAAAAATTAATTTTTTGGTCAAAATTTTTTATGTGCTTATTCTGAAAATATATGTGTCTAACCTCCTAAAATGACCAATAAAATTTTTCTCAATTTTCAAAAAAAATGAAAGTGTTTTTTACAATTTCATCTCATGCTCCTTTTACTTACCTCGCTGTCTCTCTGTAAGACGCGTCTTCGTGTATTGGACGTCGAGAGAAGGTAAGTGAGATCACTACACAACGCTGTGAGAAGGAGACACTACGAAGTTACTTCTATATTCTCATGACTCTTTCACCGCAACAACAATTTCTATGTATTTTTACGTAATTTTAAGAAATACTTGCTATATAAAAAGCACAAAATTTGAATTAAATTAAGAAAAAAAATTAATTTTTTGGTCAAAATTTTTTATATGCTTATTCTGAAAATATATGTGTCTAACCTCTAACAATGACCAATAAAATTTTTCTAAATTTTAAAAGAAAATGAAAGTGTTTTTTACAATTTCATCTCATGCCCCTGTTACTTACCTCGCTGTCTCTCTGTAAGATGCGTCTTCGGGTATTGGACGTCGAGAGAAGGTAAGTGAGATCACTACACAACGCTGTGAGAAGGAGACACTACGAAGTTACTTCTATATTCTCATGACTCTTTCACCGCAACAACAATTTCTATGTATTTTTACGTAATTTTAAGAAATACTTGCTATATAAAAAGCACAAAATTTGAATTAAATTAAGAAAAAAAATTAATTTTTTGGTCAAAATTTTTTATGTGCTTATTCTGAAAATATATGTGTCTAACCTCCAAAAATGACCAATAAAATTTTTCTCAATTTTCAAAAAAAATGAAAGTGTTTTTTACAATTTCATCTCATGCTCCTGTTACTTACCTCGCTGTCTCTCTGTAAGACGCGTCTTCGTGTATTGGACGTCGAGAGAAGGTAAGTGAGATCACTACACAACGCTGTGAGAAGGAGACACTACGAAGTTACTTCTATATTCTCAAGACTCTTTCACCACAACAACAATTTCTATGTATTTTTTCGTCATTTTAAGAAATACTTGCTATATAAAATGCACAAAATTTGAATTAAATTAAGAAAAAAAATTAATTTTTTGGTCTAAATTTTTTATGTGCTTATTCTGAAAATATATGTGTCTAACCTCCAAAAATGACCAATAAAATTTTTCTCAATTTTCAAAAAAAATGAAAGTGTTTTTTACAATTTCATCTCATGCTCCTGTTACTTACCTCGCTGTCTCTCTGTAAGACGCGTCTTCGTGTATTGGACGTCGAGAGAAGGTAAGTGAGATCACTACACAACGCTGTGAGAAGGAGACACTACGAAGTTACTTCTATATTCTCATGACTCTTTCACCGCAACAACAATTTCTATGTATTTTTACGTAATTTTAAGAAATACTTGCTATATAAAAAGCACAAAATTTGAATTAAATTAAGAAAAAAAATTAATTTTTTGGTCAAAATTTTTTATGTGCTTATTCTGAAAATATATGTGTCTAACCTCCAAAAATGACCAATAAAATTTTTCTCAATTTTCAAAAAAAATGAAAGTGTTTTTTACAATTTCATCTCATGCTCCTGTTACTTACCTCGCTGTCTCTCTGTAAGACGCGTCTTCGTGTATTGGACGTCGAGAGAAGGTAAGTGAGATCACTACACAACGCTGTGAGAAGGAGACACTACGAAGTTACTTCTATATTCTCATGACTCTTTCACCGCAACAACAATTTCTATGTATTTTTACGTAATTTTAAGAAATACTTGCTATATAAAAAGCACAAAATTTGAATTAAATTAAGAAAAAAAATTAATTTTTTGGTCAAAATTTTTTATGTGCTTATTCTGAAAATATATGTGTCTAACCTCCAAAAATGACCAATAAAATTTTTCTCAATTTTCAAAAAAAATGAAAGTGTTTTTTACAATTTCATCTCATGCTCCTGTTACTTACCTCGCTGTCTCTCTGTAAGACGCGTCTTCGTGTATTGGACGTCGAGAGAAGGTAAGTGAGATCACTACACAACGCTGTGAGAAGGAGACACTACGAAGTTACTTCTATATTCTCATGACTCTTTCACCGCAACAACAATTTCTATGTATTTTTACGTAATTTTAAGAAATACTTGCTATATAAAAAGCACAAAATTTGAATTAAATTAAGAAAAAAAATTAATTTTTTGGTCAAAATTTTTTATGTGCTTATTCTGAAAATATATGTGTCTAACCTCCAAAAATGACCAATAAAATTTTTCTCAATTTTCAAAAAAAATGAAAGTGTTTTTTACAATTTCATCTCATGCTCCTGTTACTTACCTCGCTGTCTCTCTGTAAGACGCGTCTTCGTGTATTGGACGTCGAGAGAAGGTAAGTGAGATCACTACACAACGCTGTGAGAAGGAGACACTACGAAGTTACTTCTATATTCTCATGACTCTTTCACCGCAACAACAATTTCTATGTATTTTTACGTAATTTTAAGAAATACTTGCTATATAAAAAGCACAAAATTTGAATTAAATTAAGAAAAAAAATTAATTTTTTGGTCAAAATTTTTTATGTGCTTATTCTGAAAATATATGTGTCTAACCTCCAAAAATGACCAATAAAATTTTTCTCAATTTTCAAAAAAAATGAAAGTGTTTTTTACAATTTCATCTCATGCTCCTGTTACTTACCTCGCTGTCTCTCTGTAAGACGCGTCTTCGTGTATTGGACGTCGAGAGAAGGTAAGTGAGATCACTACACAACGCTGTGAGAAGGAGACACTACGAAGTTACTTCTATATTCTCATGACTCTTTCACCGCAACAACAATTTCTATGTATTTTTACGTAATTTTAAGAAATACTTGCTATATAAAAAGCACAAAATTTGAATTAAATTAAGAAAAAAAATTAATTTTTTGGTCAAAATTTTTTATGTGCTTATTCTGAAAATATATGTGTCTAACCTCCAAAAATGACCAATAAAATTTTTCTCAATTTTCAAAAAAAATGAAAGTGTTTTTTACAATTTCATCTCATGCTCCTGTTACTTACCTCGCTGTCTCTCTGTAAGACGCGTCTTCGTGTATTGGACGTCGAGAGAAGGTAAGTGAGATCACTACACAACGCTGTGAGAAAGAGACACTACGAAGTTACTTCTATATTCTCAAAACTCTTTCACCACAACAACAATTTTTATGTATTTTTTCGTCATTTTAAGAAGTACTTGCTATATAAAAAGCACAAAATTTGAATTGAATTAAGAAAAAAAATTAAATTTTTGGTCAAAATGTTTTATGTGCTTATTCTGAAAATATGTGTCTAACCTCTAAAAATGACCAATAAAATTTTTCTCAATTTTCAAAAAAAATGAAAGTGTTTTTTACAATTTTATCTCATGCTCCTGTTA
>NNCF01129518.1:0-18097 GCA_002313205.1 Laupala kohalensis
GAAGTGTTCTTGCTAAAGACAAGGATGTCATCTATGTACGTATACACAAACGGTAGACCGGCAGTTACCTGGTCCATGAATCGTTGGGACGTCTGCGCACTGCTTTTTAAGCCGAAAGGCATCTGGAGATATTCAAATGAGCCAATGGGCGTAACTATCGCTGTTTTCTCTATATCTGCTGGATTTACTGGTATTTGGTGGTATGCCTTGACGAGATCTATTTTTGAAAAAATTTTGGAACCTGCGAGGTTATTAGCGAAATTGTGTATGTGGCGCATAGGGTATGCGTCCGGCACTGTCCGATCATTAAGTCTGCGATAATCGCCGCATGGGCGATAAGTGCCATCCGGTTTCTTTACTAAGTGGAGTGGTGATCCCCAAGGGCTGCGGGAGTGTCGAACGATCCCGGCTTGGACTAAGTTTTCGAATTCGCTTTGGACAATTTTTAACTTTTCTGGTGTTAAACGGCGTGGTCTGCATATGACCGGTGGTCCATCTATGGTTGATATATGATGCATCGTATTTGGTCGCGTGCAAAATTTGCCAGATGGCTTTGTCAAGTCCGGGAATTTATTTATGATCTCGGCGAAATCGTTATTTTGAATTTGTTTGATTTTAATTTCAGTGCATTTGCATGCAGTGAATTTTGTGTTTGTTGAGATTCCCGTTAAATTGTCGCATAGTCTTCGGGTTCCACAGTTCAAAATTAATTTATAATGAGACAGGAAATCTGCTCCTAAAATGGGGTCTTGTACATCAGCCACCACGAAGTTCCAAGTGTACTCACGACGGAGGGAGAGGTGAAGTTTCAGATGGGCGGTTCCATAGGTTTGGATGTCAGTGGAGTTGGCCGCATTTAAAACAAGTCCGGTGGGGATTGTATTAATTTTCCAGTGTTTCCTAGGAAATATGGAGACGTCTGATCCCGAGTCAACTAGGAAGTGGAGNGTACACATAAGGACGTTTCCCCATCAGTCTATTACAAAAATTGACTCTGGGGTCGCAAGCCTGCACACCGCCCTTCAACCTTGAATTGGAGGGCGGCTGTCCAAGTTTTTTGAATAGTTGCACGGCTGAAGACATTTTTTCGCATCGTTCCCGAATTTAGCGTGAAACCAACATATATCATTTGGTTTGTTGACATTTGAATGTGAACGTGAGCGAGCTCGAAAATTTCGTTGGTCGCCACGGTAAGGTGAAGGATTGCGCTGGCCGTTGCGGTAAGGCGAACAATTTCGTTGAGAATGACAGTTTGGACATTTGTTCATTTGTAATTCGGCTATTTGCCTTGTTAGAGATGTTAATGTTTGTAGTACGTAGTCCATGCGTGGATCTGAAGGGGGCGCTGGTATCATTTCACGGGTAGCTGCCACGGTATGCGTGGTATGTAATGCCGTTGCGATTTTATCGGCTAAGGTGGCTTGCTCGGCTACGTCATTAGCACAGCTTCCTGCTAGTATTGTCCTAATTTGAACTGGGAGGGCTCTCATCCAAATCTCCGCTATCAGAGTGTTATTTTGACCGTCTGGACCAGCTAAATTTTGGAGATGCTGTAGAAACTGTGACGGGGTGCGATCACCCATAGCTTCTGACGATAGCAGCCTGTCTATTCTCTTATGCTGTGAGCTGGCGTATTGGTTGATGAGGAATTCGTTTAGGCGGACATACGCCGTATTGTCACAGGGTATCAACAAATTTTCATCAATTGTCGAAAGAGTGACATTATCGAGGTTGCTAACTATAGCTGAATGTTTATCGAAAGGGGACGTAACGCCTCTAACGGAAAAATGGGCCTCAACGCTTGAGGTCTGTCTCTCCAGAAATTTGGCATGGGAAATGTTGTAGTAACATGAGTGCGGGAGGGATGATCGTGGGGAGTCTGCACGTCTTCGATAGGCATTGTAAAATGGATGGTTTTGAAAAGAAAAACGAGAAAAAGATACTATGAATGGTTGCAAGGAACCTGGAGAGAAGTAAGTAATATATAACGAACACACATAAACTAAGAACGATAGCTAAAAAACTGTAGAGGGGTTTTTAGCGAACAAATGTTGAACAAAATGGTTCCCAAAACGCGGGGAATTATTGAAATTGAATTGAAATTAAACGTTGTTCTGAACGTCGAGGAGTCACCAACGTATTTATGTTGTGTAGGGTGGAGATCTGGTTGTGTCTACAACAAGATCAATAGTAATAATTTCATTCTTAACGAAGAAACAAATTTTCAAATTTCGCCATTGCTCCGTCTGACCCTTCACCACTGTTCCTAGAATTCTCCCTCCGCCACCCTTCACCCCGCAGAGGTCCTTTGCCTACTTAAGGGACCTTTAGTCAACCGCCAACTTGCCACTTTCCTTGTCCAGAGAAAGGTTAGTAGGGTAAATTTTCTCGCCTTGTGTCCCTTTAATGTTATTGTGTTTATTTACTGTTTATTTCTGTGTAATTTATCTCAATTTGTATATATTAATTTTCATTTTAGAATACTGAAGATGACCGCTATACGGTCGAAAGTCGACTCTATGAATAAACAAATGGTTGGTGAGACAACTCAATTTAATTTAACCTATAATTAAGTAATTGATTAGTGTTTACTTACAAGAAATGGTTTAGGATGAAGGAAAACTCAAATATTTTCTTGTTCTTTATAGCCAATAAAATGGTAAGCTGATCTAAAATGGTGTTTCGGCTGTAATATATTTTTAAAATATTTATAAGGTGTTTTTGGCTCTAATATGGGAAAACAACATCACTTATGTTAGTGCAACGTGCGTTTCATAATCGATTCGTTATAGGTTGACCTACAATCAAAAGCATTTGTAAGCGACGTTTCTTCATCGATGGGCTTCAACAGAACGGAACATTCAACAGAAGGAAGCATAAGTTCCTGAATAATCGAATTTTTAATCGTTGGAGAGCTACGTCGGGGCCAAAGACAACGTGCAGTGATAGGGCACCGAGATCACAGGACACCACGCCGTGTGACTTTTTCTAGTGTTTTGTGAAAGATTATGTGAGAGAGCGTTAGTGTTTATCACCGTTGCCTAACAGTTTGGACGCCCTAAACACGCATATGTAATGCTCTGTACTTCGTAATATAGAAGTCGTATAGAACATTTGCAATGTCTTGAAGTGAACATATTTCAGTTGCCCTTCATTTTAAACTCATTCAGATAAGTGAACATTTGGAAATGACTTAATTGCAGCATTTTACAATACCGTACATCATTTTGAATTGCTCTGTATATCCTTCGGGGGGGGGGGGATGGAAATTCATCTTACCCTATATACGCCAAAATATTGTTGAATGTACGCAGTTTTGGCACAATAAGCGTCTGCGTCTCTAATACTTTCATCGGGGAATAGTTTTTCAGCATTAAGAAACTTTGCGTGAATGAGTATTTCTTCTTCTTCGTCGTGAAATCAGCGAGGACCTGTGGCAACGTCGCTGCGGTGGCACCTGAGGAGGAGGAAGGTGGGTGGCTGCAGGCAAGTGGGTTGAGAATGAGCACACGCCAACGCCATGAAACGAAGCAAAACGAAGAGGAAAAAATAAAAGGAATTGAGTTTTAAAAATAATTCGAGACTCTTCCGGTTCCCCACATCAAGAAGCAGCTCCCCGTCTCAGATGTGTTTCGTCTTTATTTTTCCAACGACGGCTCTTTTCCTCTGTAGTTCTCTGCTCTCGTCTCTCCCAACGTTGGTGATGTCGCCTTTGCCGTCAATTCATTTTTGAAAGATGAGATCCAACCGTATCACATTGCTACCACTTAACATCGTGCGTTAAATACAAGGAGCAACACTCAACCACTATCCATCGAACATATGATTCCACCATAATCCAGAAAGATGGTGTGAGATATGTAAGAGAAGCAATTGAATAAATAAATATTGAAATACATGTATTAGATAATAATATCGTACAAATTTTCATACTATAAAACGAAATGATTCAACTGAAGAGACATTATACGTATATTAGATGATGAGACGACACCATAAAGAGCAGGAAACATGGTAGTCAAATTGAAATTAGCCCTCAAAGAGAAAATTAACTTCGGCCTAATTAATAATATTTTTGCCTTGATTTGAAGATTATGAATTTGATATAATCAACTTGTGGAAAAATCATACATAAGTGAAAATATTTCAGAAACGCAAGCAAACTAGAATGAGAATGGACGGAAATCAAGCTAAATGAATCAACGTGTTCTCATAAGAACGACCTGACGTGTTGAGTGACACATTACCAACACGAACTGTGCACTACCTTAAGCAGTTCCATGGAACCACCAAGTGGAAGAAAATTCCAGAGGTAACATTTGTGAGAGAAAAAACACAAATCGTTTTATTTAGATTCCCCCTCTTCTTTTAGTTTTAGTGAATGATTGCTCCACGTGATTCGGAATTTTCAGAGTAGAACAATACGTTACAGACAAAATTATCAATGATTTGTGTCGGTCGAAAAACGATACAATATAAAACAAACGTACAATTTCAAACATACAATGCAATTGTTCACATTTATATTTGCAATGAAGGGTGCTTATTCAGTGAACATTCTGAGGTCTTCCGAATCCAAAGATTCATCAATAAAGTGTTAACGGCTCTCAGAAACACGAATGAAGGTGTGTGATTCTATCTCAATAAATAACCAAAGAGCAACAACAAGATGTGTAGAGAATATCGAAACATGGTAAGTTCAATTCATTTGTGTAAGTTATTTGCAAACCATTGATTTTAAATAAGGAGAGGATGGGAGGACGTTTTGAAGAATCAGTCGAGCACTAGGGTGTGGCGCATTCAATACCATTTATACAACCTTATACGATTTAAATTTTTCTTAGTTTGAAGATCGTTACACGTATTTGGTTTCATAGAAATATGTTACAGAAAACACTTACAGAAAAGTTTACTCGAAGCGAACAAAAGCTGTCATCTAGAAATAGACTACTGTAACATTCTTATTAAGACGTGGTTGCTTACGATGAATACAATGGGATTTGTTTCTCTCGCGTAAGTTGGTACTAGTATTTTGGATTTGCAACGTGCCTAAGAACCATGAAAAATCTATATAGGAACTCTCTTGTCGAACTCAAACATGACACGTATTGTAGATAGGAGTCGAAATTAGTCGATAGGAGTCGAAATTAGTCGATAGGAGTCGACACGTATTGTAGGAATATTGGTGACATACTGTGATTACTTATCATAAAGCTAAGCGGGGATAATTTCTATAGATTTACTCCGTGAGATGAGGAGCACTGGTTGGCACAGCTGCTGGCTCCACGGCCGTAGTTCCAATTCCGTTGAGATATGGAATTTTACAAATCTTCCGTCGCCCAGATTGTTTCCCAGTTAACCAGTAAAAAACGAACTACGTTCCCGGGGATAAATCGGCCGGGGTGAGGGCTAGTTACATCTTCTCCTCCCTGCACGGAGGTCAAGGAATTGAGATGGATCAATACTCTTTGAATCCTAGACCCTGTTGTGGGACAGTTTGATTTTAAAGGAGGACAAATTTTCCTAAAACGTGTTTCTAATTTGGATAATATAGGTCTCCTCATAGAAAATGTAAACCTTAGCAGTGAGATATTATAACATACCATTATTGCAAAATTAATGTTCGTCACTTTAATATTCGCTATACATTCATTACGGATTCTTTTCTGCAATAGTATTTTTCAACAAATTAACGAAAAAAAAATTTACTTGTAATATTTGACAACAATAATGAACTCGGGTGAGTATAGTTTAAGGAAGGTTTTGGTTAATAATAATACATTTTATTTATTATTAAAATGTCTATTTTTTATTAAAATAAGTTTAACTTAATGGTTTGTTCCCTGTTCATCCAGTAGCCCTGAGGGAGAAAAAGTTCATTCGGGTATTCCCATTCTGTACATCGAAAATTTCAAGGAAATCAGTTCAGCCGTTCGGACTGTAGTCCGTGCAACCTAGACGAACACACACATATGGGAAGATCAAGTCCATTTTTTGTGCCACCTTGGAAAAATTTGCGCCGAGATCCTTCAGTATCTGACCGCCGATACTGGGGTACTGTCCCCCAACACACCAGTGATAAGGTAAAAATCATATAAAATGCCATATTGTTTTGCAGATTATAATACTGCTGAAATATAGAAAACTTCCGATTTTCGGCGTCTGATTTACCGGCGGAGCGCGGGGCTTTCAGCGTTGGCATCTGCCACAAACGATTTTTAAAACCTAATCTCTTTAATTTGTTGCATAATGAAGCTTGTACATTTATGCATCGTGATATTTTTGTGATAAGTTGTTTAATTATGTTAGGGGAAGAGTTAAACAAGTAATTACAGTTCAGGATTAATATTAGTTTATTGGTCACATCGTGGAAAACCATGAAAGTCAACGGCAGAGTCGAACCTTATTTGTTGCCAAGTAAATTTTTACATCGTATAAAAATATTACATGTTTAGAAACAGAATATGCTATTCTTGGATAAACTATGAAGTAATGTATACATTGCGGATTATCGGCAATTTCTGTTATCATCGACCTCCGAAACAATAGTTATCGCCAAAAATTGAGTCCATTCCAGACTAATCATTGAAATAAATTGGAATTTTAGAGCAATTTAAATACTTTTTTTCTAAAACGTTGTACAATTGACCATGAGATCCGTAAGATGTTCTTGTTTAGGAAGAGAATAATGCGTAAATTTTCTCGCCTATGAATGCACTTTTCACCGGAGGATGGGAAAATTGCAGAAATGTAGATACAAGGGTGAAGGGAAAATTTCCAAAACGCTCCTGTTTTGTTGGTGTTTACATATTTGGGTTTCTGGAGGTCTTGAAAGCAACGTAAATTCATGAAGTCAGTAATATACGTATTTTCTGTAGTTAAAAAATCATTGAATCTATTCTGTTTGGAAATAATATAATTTTAGATCGTTCTTCGTACCAAGATCTCTCTAATCTATGAATTTCAACAAAATTTTCGAGAAAAATTCCACTTTATACTGAACAATGTAGGTACTTCGGTACAATTATTGCTCGCTTAATCGAATAGAATATAATAAAAAAGAAAATTAAAGCTTACCCACCTGCTATTGAAATAAAATGCTTCCAATAACGAGAGAAAAGACGTATATAACACATGTCCTTATTTCACGTTGGAAAATTTTAATACACGTGAATACAACAACAAATAATATATATTCGTTTTCATGACTTCATCCATATTTCGTGACAATTGGTATTATTATTGAGAATTATTTAGTTTATTGTCCTCCACGTGGTCATATGCAGTTTGTACTGCTTTTTTGACAATAAATTTATTATTATTATTATTATTATTATTAGTCTGGTATGTTACTTCGAAGACTTTATTTCATATTCAAAATGTTATTTCTTTGATAACATCAGTATGAACATAAAATACTTTCACCTACTTGTATGACTGAAATCCAAACATAATTAATTATATCAATCTGTCTTGTGAAACAAATATGAATAAAATCAGAGTAATAAAACTGTAAAACAAAGTGATGTGATGGGTAATTAATTTTCATAGTGGGACAGATGCATACTGATTTTGCAATACATCAAACTCCATCCTAATGAAAGTTTCACAAATACTAGCGGTTTCAACAAAATTATATTGAAATTGTTTCCTTAAAACGATTCTTTTTTGTGTACTGATTTTATTTCTATTCTGTAATAAGTTTTGAAGAAATGTTTTTGAATTAATCTGAGTGGAAACGATCGATTTAGTAGGTAATTAACAGCGTTACTGTCGAATTATCGAATAAGTATGTGTATTCTCTGGAAGGACTAATTTCGTTTTATTTTTAATCCCGCGATAACAAAACCACGTCACAAAGTTTGAGCGCTCGCACAATAATAAGGGGATAGGAACAACGGCTGAGTGCCAGAATCCGCAGCTGAAACTTCCTTAACGCAAGGCGGAGTCTGCGTGTGTATTGTGTGGAGCGACTAATTGTCGAATGAATTAATTAGTTCGGACGTGGCGTCGTTGGAAGCGCGACGCAGAAAGTCACAAGATAGAGCCTCACTCCAGTGCTTCGCTGCGGCGGCGGCAGCGCGAATCTGCCGAAGAACAATGCACGGACCTAGCCGTGGATTATTCGTCTTGATTAACCTTGCTGCATATGTGAAGCCCATACTTTACCTGCCTTCCGCCGCATTCCTTGATAAACGTATTCATACGGCGGCTCTCAAGAAGAACAGGAAGAGGGAGGGAGGGTAGGTAAAGGCAAGAACCTTGGCCGCCTAAAGGTTATTGTAATGCAAGAATTCGCCACGGCTCACTCCAGTGCGGGGGCCCTCCTGCAGCGGCGGAAGAGCTTTTGTGGCGCGGAGAAGGGCGCGGGCGGATGAGCGGAGTTGGAGGACAGAAGCCTCCGACGCTGACATCATTAGTGCCACTTAGAAGACGGACTCAAAGTGCTCCGTCGGGCATTCAAAGCATACTTCCACATTTTGGCAATATCCCCAAAAAGAAGCAGTAAGATACGACCCTTTCACCAACGCCGCTGCGTTCGCTGGCTGCGTCTACATTCCAACGAGTAAACCAGTATGTATGAACAACAAACTTTGGAAATATTCTGTGCTCTCAACAACTACACATAATGAACTTCACAATACAAGTCAAATTCCCTTGCTAAATGTATTAAAACGGTGTGTCAGAGGCTTGAAAGAATTTTGGGGTGACAAGGAAATTTCCTGGATCATTCATTAGTTGTTCATTTCGGAAATTAGGTAATTCTTAATGTAAAGGAACTAGGTGTTTAAATCAAAAAGTCTTATAGATAGGTTGCTATCATACATTGTAATGAATCTAAATAAATACTTGAGCCTAAATACTTTATTGAATAATATTGTGTCAACGTTTCAACTCATGGTCTTCTCTGCGATTACAAAAGAATAGAAGAACCTTTAAAAGAGAACAATAAATACTACCCTAGATTCTCCTATTCTTTTAAAGCTCTGAGATTGGAAAAGATGATAGGCTAATATTCTACAAAGTGAACTGAAAGCTAAAATTTATAGATACACCAATATTTTCCCATCAAATTTTCACTAAATGACTTGCCATTTCATGATATTAGGTAATAGAGTGAACTAAGAAGTAATTTTATGCACCCACACGAAAAGTACAACTTTAAGTATTTAATGTTTTAGAACGAATAAAAAGATTTGCCTAGAACTGTAACGAAGTATGATTATAATTGAATATTTTCTAAACGGAGCGTTTAATGAAAAAATGTCCCCTTTCACATCATATCTTTTTTCTCAAAACATTATGTCATATTCTTCCGGACTCGCTTTGCTCCAGACCCCCATATAAGGGGCTGCACCCGTGCAAAGTCATCCAGAGCAAAAATCCATATTGCTACATTAAAATGATTCATCGCGTAGACCATCGAGCGCGGAGTGCATCCGGTGACACTTAATCTAAAAGCAGAAAATAGTTTTTTTCTGCACCGTATAATTCATAGCAATATAAATATACACAAAAATGCCTGATTTATTGTATGTATTTACTATCTTGAATAATTTTCACAAAAAAAAATGTATTCCTCAGAACTGTTTCTCGAAAACATTCTAAACTATTTTTCTCTAAATTGTTGGTATATGCATACCAACGTCACGAGTGTATATGTCAATGAAATACATTATGTCTAGAAATTGTGCTTTGTCGCTGCACTAGGCAACATTGATTTAATTATTACCAATTAATGAAACACCCTTTTCACTTTCTTGCATTAATATGTCGAGGCTGGAAAGCAAAGTCCTTAAAAATATTAATATAAAATTACGAGTCAGGTTTTATATTTATTCCCTGTTAATTGATAATTAAACACTAAGAAAACTTAAACACACGTACGAAATGAAAGAATAAATCGATACAAATTCTCGATAAATACTCAACATTATTATATTGAATATTGATACTTTGTTCCTTGAGTGGTAATGTTCATGGCTAACTGCATACAAGGAGTAAACAATAGAACACCTGCATGCAAACGATACAAGGAGTAACACAACTACTAACTTACAATGATACGTATAAAAGAGAGATAATAAACTGATGTAATTACTATTTCTCGAGAAGCGTTGAAACATTAACTAAAATTTTTATTGTAAAGAGCCTTAAAAATTATACAAATAAAGAAAAATATACCCATAATATTTCGCTGAGTGACTTTGCAATGAACATAAAATGCAAATACGGTCTGGACGTAGTATAAGAGATTCAGAAACAGTGAATTTTATTAGAAAAATTAATAAATACAATTAAAGTAGAATATAAAACATTATCGAGTACTATAAAATTAACCTATTCCTTTACATGGTAATAATTATTGTTTCTCTACTAAAAAGTAATTGTTTAAGAACGTAAACAAACTTTTGAAATCAATCAATGAATCGATTCAAATTTTCACCACCTGCTGCATTGGCTTATTGAAATGCCTCATTGAAAAGAAACCACAATGTACTTTATAATATTAGTTTTAGCAACTTTTAAAGGCTATAAAACGAATTTCAATCTCAATACTAGAAAAAAATTCAAAGTGAGTAACATCAAACATGTCTAGGAAAATGATACATTCCTAAGTATCTCACGTTTTCAAAAACCCAGTTTGGCAATGTAAATAATAAGAATCTTTTCAATGTAAATAAAATACGTATCTGAGTTTACATAAACTCATACGACACATTAATGAATAAAAGCTATTTTAACGAATAAAACTTCACTACGGTTACGATTGGCAACGTATCATTGTTATTCTTCAGATGCTCTTTAAATATGTCCATAAAAATTGAATTTTTGTCATTATATTTGCGCAAAGGCAAAACAATTAAACACATTTAGTGTTTAATTGAAGCACAAATACTTCAACACGTTTATAAAGCCTTAAACAACTTGCACTATTCACGATATATCCCAACACGATTGTTCTCACGTTCGCCGTCATACTACTTTTCTCTAATCGAGGTGGCTTTAGCTTGTAAATGGCACATCCACAAGCTAATGCTCGTCTGTTTTGCGTAAAATTAATTCCACGAAAAATGTACTTTAAAAAATTATCGACTCTATTGAATTTTGTCATTCATTGTTATTTTATAGCTATGAGAAAAACCAAATTTCATGTTTCTACGACAAGTAGAAGTATCTTTTTGATTCTGATATATAAATCACGTAGTCAATTACACATACGGGCTTATAAATATAAGGATCCACATCTGGCGTGGGGTGCTGTTTCCTCATCAAACTACGCAATAAACAACGATAAAGTGTACATCTTGAATAGCTTATATATTTTCGACGTACTGTATTTATAGAGGAGAAATCACAGTGCCAGTTGTCTTTATTGTTGTATTTGTAAATGAGAAATGTAGCGTGATATTGAAGCTTATCTATATGGAGCGATAGGAGTTAGGACTTGGGTGGTAGGTCATTGTTAGTAGGTGGGCCTGTTACCTGGGTTTAGTAACAACTTGGTCCACGTGGCGGGGTTAGTAGAAGTAGTTAGTAATAGTTAAGAGTTATTGATACTAGGAGCTGGGCAGAAGGAAGGTCTACTTTTCAGTAGACACAGCTATATGAATTGGGACATTAATGTGAAAACTACAAATTTTCTGGCCCCACCCGGGATGATTTTGTGACGAGCGACAACACTACCACCTGCGCCACTGGTTTTTCCCCTTTTTTCTTTGCTATTCTACTTAACAGTATGCACCCCATTTTTCTCTTCGTATGCAACATTGTTTACTAACTCTCCATCAGCAAAATTTTTATATAATTTTTAATATTTTTTTCCTCTTTTTTTAAACTTTTCCATACGTTATTCTAAAATACTGTTGCAATTTGAATGTATCTACATTTTGGTTATACATTGTATAAAATGTATAGTTTCCAATTAGCCATGTCAAAACCATTATTTTTGCAATTTGGTATAAAATTGTAATCTGGTTGCATTATTATCTTATTATTACTATTCCATTCAGATGTTCTCATTATCACAGCCATTTTTTTCTTTACCCATCTCCAATCCCCTTGATTACTCTCATTCTGTTGGTTAGTGTAGTAATGTATCCACCATGCCACATTCTAAACATTTACTATTCTGTGACATATTAATTTCATTCAATCTTTTTCTTGTGGGTACAATATCGTGAATTACTTGGTTCCACAATGCTGATACTACACTTGGCAGGAATTTACTGAGGTCATTTTTCCACACATATTTCCAATTAACCCCAGGATTTTTTTCGCACACTCTCATCTTAGGTCTTAGATAATTTAGTTTTTCCTTATATATTTCCTTTGATGTCGTTATTTTGTTATTTATATTATTATCCATTATTTCTTTATATATTACATTGCAATATACTACACATTTCATACTTTGCTGAACTATGTTGAGATTGTGAGGTATAATTTACAGATTTGGAGAGTTTTCAGCTCCTACTTCATTTATCCAATATTGTGACCAATAGCTTGAGAATTTTCATCCTGAAGTGACCTTACAAATTCCTTTGCAAATAGTGCCTCACATTTTTCCTCAATTGCACTCAGACCATAGCTACCTTCAGACTTGGGTTTATTCAGCACTTGTAGAGGCACTCTAAACACGCATCCACTCCACAATACCTGCCCAACACATTTTTTGAGTTTTGCAACATGCATCTTTGATATTGGTAGGACCTGAGCATACTTTTGCTAAAAGATGTGTCTGCACAAACCAAACTCTTTGATGCAGATTCCAATTACTTACAACCAAATCATTAAGTAATCCTTGTACAGCATTTAATATTATGTAATTTTTTTTGTATACCATGTTATTTACATTTTTATTGAACCATGAACCCATAATCTTTATTTCGGAAACTATTTCTATGTTTTTCATGTTTATAGTTTCATCCTTTTCCAGCTGCAAGTATTTTGTCTTCCTGAAATTTATTTTTGAATCGGACTGTTGACTGAACTTATCTATCATTTGCAAGATATCTTCCACCTCGTTAGTATTTGTAACTATTATTACGTCATCAGCATAAGCTTTAACTGCAGTTAATTATCTGAATTTAGAAGATATACTTAACTTTGCATGTACTTCAATAACCAGGGGGTTTAGAGCTAAGCAGAACAGCATTATTGATAATGGGCAACCTTGTCTCACCCTACATTTTATTTTGAGTAACATGAAACCATTGATCTGAATACAGTACTCCCCCATTTCTATTATATATTTTGGTAAACAATAATATCTCGAATGTCTTTTACTGTTTTTAATATTGTTCTGCCACTAACTTTTGCAGTCAGAGCTGGATGTATAACGTTGTTCATTAATGGCTTTATTCTTGCACCTATGATTCTTGCTATTATTGTATAGTTACAATTTAACAAAGTGATCGGTCGATATTGATTTATACATTTTGCAGTTGGTGTTTTCTTCACTAATACTATCATTCCTTTGTATTACGATGAAGTTAACTTACCGCGTTCAAGTACATTTTTAACCATCTGTGTAAAATCATTTCCAATTATATCCCAATATTCTTTATAAAATTCACCTGGAAGGCCATCACTTCCAGGTGATTTGTTCGATGCACAGCCCCAAATTACTTGCTTCACCTCGTCAAACGTTATTTCTTCTTCCAAATGAATTACATCTTCCGAGTTCAGCTTATAGTTATTTAGTTCATCACTCAATTTTCAAGTTTTCCGTCCTATTCTAGAAGTGCCAAAACGTTCTAGGAAATATCTATACGCTTCATTCATAATATCTTGCTGTGAATTCACTTTTGTTTTCTCTTCACTTTCCATAAATGTAATTAAATTGTTGACTTGCCGTCTTCGTTCCGCTACAAGATGGTATATGCTAGTCAGTTCCTGGTAGATGTTTGTCCCGACCTTACTTCTAATTTTGACTACCTCTAACCTCTTCCTATATTCACTTAATAACATTGCTTTGAAATAATTTACATTCTGGAAGTCTTCTCTATCTAACGTTTGTTTTCCATAGTATTCATGTAGGCATTTGTAATACATATTAACCTTTTTCTCTTCATTCCTCTTATTCATACTTGACTGCTATAGAAAAAACTTCTTTATTCATAATTTAGCACAAACGTCCCACCACTCAGCAATATCGCTATAAAATTTCTTTCTTTTCACCAAATTACTCCACATTTCCTTGAATGCCTCTTTTATTTCGTTACAGAACAGCACAAAGTGTTTAGCTTCCAATAATTCGGCCCTCTTACTCGCGGGTTATGATGTAGCACCGCTCGGAAGCGAACAGCAGCATGGTCGCTGAAAGGTACGGGGTCAACACATACAAAAGTCACCTCCGACAAGAGATCGTCAGAGACATAAACTCGACATATTCGCGACCCTACATCATTACGTAAGGAAGTGAATTGCACATAATTGTTTTTCCTTTCCCAAATATCTGAAAGCTTCATATTCTGTACTAAGTTTTCTTATGCTTCACAATATGTCGGCTTCCCTAGACTGTCATTACTATTTAGCACACAATTAAGTCACCCGCGAAAATATTTTTTTCTTTGGCATTAGCAAATAGAAGCACTAAATCACTATTATAAAATTCTCTTCTTTCGTTTTTATTATTATTATTTTTCTTTGTGGGGCTTTAAGGGCTCGTCAACAACAAGGTAATTAGAGCCCATTATTATTTCCTGATGGTGCATATATGTTAATAATGGTTATGTCATTAACATCTATTCTTATTCTTCTCCCGGAAGGAATCGTTTCTACGTTTTCAGCCACAAAACAACTTTTAAAACAATAGCCGTTCCCCTTTTGTTTTCTCCCACATTTACAATATTATGGTATCCTCTCAGAAAATTAAAAGTAGTGATTGCTACCTCCTGTAATAACGAAATATCAACTTCATTCTTTCGTAAATATTCTTGTAACTTTAGCTTCTTTGTTTCTGATCGTAGTACGTTAACATTCAAAGCCACGATCGCGTTAACATACTTTGCCATCTTTATGAAAGGATAAAGTTACGAAACAACACCAAGAAACAAACAAAAAAGTTAAATTTTTGTCTCTTTTTTCTCTATTAACCTTTTCAGTTCTTGAATATGATTTTTCCTTTCTTGATCTTCACATTTTTGTTACATTAAATTTAATACGGGCAGAAACAAAACCGTATCTTTCGTATGTACTTAAAGTTACTATACTTAAAGTTTTGTGACTGACCGACGTACACATTACAATTACCGCTTGTCTTTTAGTTACAAGGCAATTTTCTGGCCAGACCATATCACTCAAACGTTTATCATAAAATTCATTATTACTAACCTGTTTCGTAACTGTCTTTCTTCGCCATTATTCTGACTAATTTTATTCGCACATGTTTTCTCACTATCTTTCATGACTCTATTGGATTTTTCTACTCTCCCACTTTTCTCCTGTTCCACAGACGATTCATAAATATCAGTCTTCTTTTCTTCACTCTTCTTTCCGGAACTTTTAGGAACCACACATAAAGTTTCAACAATTTCTTTCATTTCTACGTATTCTTCTAATACATTTCCTATAATTGTCACTTCTCTCGTGTACATTATTTTCTTCTTAAGAAAAGAAAGTACATTATTTTCTTCTTAAGTGTTTTCTGGTCTTTTCGCCGCTTTCATTTCCTCCTCTATAAGTGGTCTATGCTTACTTATGTTCGCCGTTTCCCTCACATTATCAGATAAGGGTTTACTCGGCGCTTTCAGTGATCTTCGCCCTCGCACCACTTCCGCGGGTGTAGGTTGATTCGATGGAGTATGTAATGCTCCATCGACACTGCTACCTCCACTTTTATTGTCTTTCTCCTACACCTCAGTTGTCCGTTCCTCTTTTTCTTCCTGATCCGTACATTCCCGGGCAAAGTCCCCATATTTCCTGCATTTGTAACATTTATTATCTTCCTTACGCAAATAAGTAGTCCAAGCCATTCCCTGAAAAGTTATGTTAACTGCTTCTGGCAAATTTTCCACATTCGGTACTAAGTACGCAAATCGCGTATACCTCACGTTTGACAAATCATTTCCTAGTCCTAACCTCAGTTTTTTAATGTCACGACCTGGTCACGACTTTACCATATCTTGATAACATATTATGGATAAAGACGTCATCCATGCTAGGTGATACATGGTACAAAAATACCTTTACCGCTCCGTTACCAAACTCACAGGAATTCTGATGTCCCCAATAACCACATGCCTTTGAATTACTTCTTTTTCCACTGTTTCTTCATTCAACAAATAAACACACACATTTCCACCTCTTATGCGGGATGCATACATAACATACCTTGCAGTAATCACGTCCGCGATTTCCTTACGCAGCCCCAACGGTGATGGATTCAGCATAATCAATCACCACAGCATTATTTATACTGGGGCGCGAGGTAATACTCGCCTGCCTATACATTGCACTACTGAAAACTAACTCTTCGCTATAATAATTTTGTCCACACTATAACAATTTCTGAAAAGAAAAGAACACCAATTACACCGTCACCAACGTCTACCCGCGCGTGGCGGTACACTAACACTACTCGCTCGGATCAGCCAGGCACACGACCGTTAAGCTCAACATCCAAGTACCAACTCACCGGTGGGGTTTAGTACCAGTTGCAGCACCAACTTGCGCATAATTTATTACGTTCTAACTATTATGTTCATTATTACGCTCATGTATGAGATGTAACCCTGCATGAGATAGTTACCCCATTAAATCCGGAATCATGTATTTCTTAATGGAAAATTTCTAATAAAAATTTGTTGCAAGGTAGTATTTTAACAATGAATACTGGA
This sequence comes from Laupala kohalensis, assembly GCA_002313205.1. Classification (NCBI taxonomy): domain Eukaryota; kingdom Metazoa; phylum Arthropoda; class Insecta; order Orthoptera; family Trigonidiidae; genus Laupala; species Laupala kohalensis. The sequence goes on from NNCF01129518.1 coordinate 16,845, forward strand.
ATTACATTAAAATTATGTATAAAATGGTATACTAACGTAGAAATGCCTGGTACATTGTTGTACCAGTAGGTTTCTGCGTTGTCACATAAATGACAATGTTCTATAAAGTGAACATTAAGGAAATATAAAACAATAATAGAAAAAAAATAATACTTTGCGACGGACAATGCAAAACAAATATACATAATAAATGTTTTTAATCGAAACGTATAATATAAAATAAATAATAAAGCGAAGCGATAGTTACACCCCTGGCAAAAATTGAAGTATCCATGTTTGAAGTATGAAATTATATCCATGAAACAGTCCTTTTTCGGGATTCATTTTTATAATTGTCGGCGCCGATGGATGAGTGGTTACCGTAGTTACCTCTCACACCCGAGTGCGCGGGTTCAAACTCGGTCGAGGTCGACGGATTTTAAGGGTGCGAAAAATCCACCACGCATGTAGTATGATTATACTGCACGTAAAAAATCCCTTAAGCATCATCTGATGCTCTCGGCAAATTTAAATCTCGGCGAAAAAAAAAACACCAACGCAGAGTTCCGACTTCCACTAGGAAGACTAAATTTTTCTAAAAAGACGTCTAAATTGCGAATGTGGCTCAGCCCAAAGGGTCGCAACCAAAGAAAAATGGGCCACAATTATTATTATTATTATTATTATTATTATTATTATTATTATTATTATTATTATTATTATTACTTAGTTCTCTCAACTTGTGTTGGTTTTTCTCTCAGCAGTGGATTATTAAATCAAGTTCTGCTGGGAGGAAGAATCTATTTCAGGTCCAAGAACTTTCTGGTAATGTGGGCTGAGGACAGAAGGACGCTGTGTTGTAATCTATTTATTATATTGGTGTTGATTTTGAGTTTCTTAATGGAGTCGACCNCAGGGATTGGGGTACTATTCCTAGGGTAGATAAAATGATAGGCACTATGATCACTTCTTGAACATTCCCGAGTTTTTTTACTTCAAAGGCTAGTTGCTGGTATTTTGATATTTTGTCGTTCTTTGTTTTTTCTAGATTGTTGTAATTTACGACAGCAAAATCGATGAGATACACTTTTGATTCTTTTCTTTTCCAAAGGATGGTATCAGATCTGTTGTGAATTGTTGTTAGGTCAGTGAGAATCCTTCTGTCCCAGTACAAAATATTTGCTTTCAAATCGTCTTGCAGGACTGGTTGAGGTTTATACAGATGGTCTGGTGGTATGGGATTCTTAATGAAGTTCAGTGATTTTGCAATTTCC
>NNCF01129518.1:18179-60995 GCA_002313205.1 Laupala kohalensis
TTATTATTATTATTATTATTATTATTATTATTATTATTATTATTATTATTATTATTTACTAATACTACTAACGAGTGTAGACGTAACATTGACGTGACATTGTAAGCTCCGTCAGAAAATCTGGAAAATAAGTTTTGAAGAAGAATAATCTTTAAAAAAAATTGTTTACATCGAAGAATATTAATTGAGTTATAGATCTAATCGTAATTTAAAGAAGAAAAGTAAAATTTTTATAGAGAAATTCGTAAAGTAAATTTCTAATTGTGTGTGGCGGAAGCATACGTGTCGACGTGGCAACGTGGCTGAAGCAACAGCAGGTTGTGGTAATCTGAATTTGTACAAGAAGATTTTGTTTCAGTGGAAGTGTTAAGAGTTAAGTGCTAAGTGGAAGTATATATTAGTTTCAGTGTCCCTTTTGTTCTTTTTTTCTTTTTTGTAGAGGTAAATAAAATGGACTTGATTTTGAGTGAAATGATAGAGTTAAAGAAAACAATTAGTTTCTTAAGTGAAAGGTATGAACAGGTCTGAAAAGAATTACAAGAGTGGAAAGAAAGCACCAAGAATGTGGTCAGTTTAAATAACAAAATTGTTCTTTTAGAAAATAAAGTACACAAAATTGAACAAGAACAGTTAGACAGGAACATTGAGATCGTTGGTATCAAAAGTGAAAATGTACTGCAAGCAATTGAGAAAACTCTGAAACTGGTAAAAAAAAACTAAATGGTGAGGATGTTAAGAAGGATGACATTGAAGACATTTTTATTGAGAAAAAATTAAACAAACCTAAAATTATTGTGAAATTTTCCTCGAAAAGTTTAAGGAATAAAATATTAGAAAACAGGAAGAAACTTATGCAATGGAACAACTCCCTGAAGGGCATCATTGATAATGGAAGAGATAAAGTCTTTTTAAATGAAAATTTAACTACTTATATTTCAAAACTTCTTTGGAAAGAAAAAAACAAGGCCAAATTAATAAGTTTTAAATTTTGCTGGGTTAAAGAGGGAAAGATTTTTGTGAGAAAGGAGGTAACAAGTAGAGTAATTAGAATACAAAATGAGAAAGACATAGATAGAATCTTTAAATTAAAGTAATTTAAGTAAATCTCAATTAGGTAAATTTAAAGAAACCATCATGACAGATATGGACTATAATTTAAAGGAAATAAAGGAAAACAAAATTTTGAATAATAACAATAGTTTCAATCAATTTATAGAAGAAAAAAAAAATTAATTTTTTGCATCTAAACATCAGATCGATACCAAAAAATTGGGACCAATTGAAGATATATTTAGGAAAAATTATTCAGATGTTAGATATAATTATTCTTAGTGAAGTAAATATTATTGAAGAAAAAATGCCAAAAGAGTATGAATTTAAAAACTTTAATAGATTTATGAAGTTAAGAAACAAAAAGAATTATTTATATGTAGGAATTATTATATATGTATTTATAGGAGGAATTATTATATATGTAAAAAAATGTTATAATTTTGTTGTAAAAACTACCAATAAAACAAATTTTGAACTCCTAGAAGGAGAATTAAGTTCAGGAAATAATTTAATATCCCTAGTTTGGGCAATGTATAAGCCACCTAATACCAAAATTAAACTTTTTAAGCAAGAATTTAACAATCTATTACGTAAAGTAACAAGTAAAAACTTAATTGTAATTGGAGATACAAATATAGATACTCTCAAGAAAGAAAACACTCTAACATCTTCAAAATCCTTAAATGTATTAACAGAAAATAATTTGCATCGATGTTTAAATAGCTTCACAAGAGAAGAAATAAAGAATAATATAATCACTCAATCATGCATAGACCATATAATGATAAAAGGAAAATATGAAAGTTTAGTACCATTTATTTACAAAGTCAAGATCTCAGATCATTATGTCATGGGCATATCCATAGAATACTCTAATATTAATTTAAATAAATGTCATGAAAAAAGACAAAATAAACACTGGTATATTAATTAAAAAATGTTTAATAATATCTTAAATAAATTAAATTTAGATATTCTTAAGGAAAAGGCAGCTAAAGAAATATATGGTGTAATCAGTGAAACTTTTAAACAATCAACAGTTGAAACACATGGGAGAATAAAAAGAAAAAACAATAATATTAAATCATGGATGAATGAAGAGGTAAGAAACTTATTATTAAAAAGTGATACAACCTTTAATAAATGAAAAAAAAACAGCTGTATCAAATGTAGAAGCTAAATTTGTACTTAGATTAGAATATAAAGCACTAAGAAATAAAATCAATTCCCAAATTATGACACAAAAAAGAATATACTATTCTAAACAATTTGAAAATAATAAATTTAATGCCAAAAAACATGGCAAATAATAAATGAATTAGTAGGTAGCAAAGAAAAAATATCTTTAGACAAAATTATAACAGAAAAAATAAGTAAAACAGATAATATTAAAAACACAAGTTTTTGCATACAATTTTAAAAATCAAATTGACAAAATTTCATACAGTTGTAATATAGAAACATTCGAGTGTAATAAAAATAACTCAGAATTAAATTCATTTTATTTACCTGAAGCAGATGAAGATGAGATAAAATATATTATTATAAAAATGGATAATAAAAAGGTGCCAGGTACGGACCAAATTAAAATAGAGCATATTAAAAATAATGGAAAGGTATTAATGCAACTAATTACGTATATAATCAATAAATGTATACAAACAGGAGAATTTCCAAGAAACTTAAAAGAAGCAATTATAAGACTGATTCATTAAGGGGGTTCTTACTTAGAATATAATAATTATAGACCAATTTCAATTTTAAATTCAATAGGAAAATTTTTTCAAAAATACTTTTTGCTTAAATTAACAAATTACATAGAAAAAAACAATTTAATAATAGGAGAACAATTTGCTTACCAAAAAAATTAAAGTGTGACAAATCTCTTACAGAATTTTGCTGATTTAATTAACACAAGATTAGATAAAGGTAAACATGTATTAATATTATCTGTAGATATGTCCAAGGCATATGATGTGATAAATCATGAGAATTAGTAACAACTTTAGAAAAGATAGGAATCAGAGGAATCACATCAAAATTACTAGAGAGTTATCTAAGTGAGAGATCTTTTAGAGTTAAAATTGAGAATAATTATAATGATAATATAAGTATACATAAAGGCATTCCACAAGGTAGTTTTCTGGCTCCATTGCTTTTTATTATATATGTGAATGATGTATAAGAATGTTTTAAGAAGTGTAATTTTTTTACATATGCCGATGACAATTTAATTATATCTTTCAACAAAGATCAAACCAAAGGAATACAAATTTTACAAAACAAGTTTGTGAATTTCCAAAAATGGACCCATGATAAAGGATTTACCATCTATCATAATAAAACAAAATTAGTACATATAACTACTTCACATACTAAAAGAATCGACTCAGAAATAGTTTTTCATAATAAAAAGTGTATACATAAAAATTTTCAAAATTGTAAATGTTCAGATAACATTGAACAAGTAAACAATCTAAAATACTTATGAATAATCAATGACAACAATTTTTATGGAAAAATCATACTTTAAATATAGCAAAAAAAACTGGGAACTTGTTTATGGAGGATGTATAGAATAAAAGAAATTACACATAAACATATACTTAAATTAATCTATTTTGCACTTTTTGAATCAGTTCTAAGATACGAAATCACCATATGGGGCTCAACATCAAATTCACACATAAAAATATTACAAACATTACAGAATAAGACACTTAAATGTTTCAGTAAAATCAAATCTAGTAATATGAACAAAATGTATGAAAATGAAAAATTTTAAAAATAAGAGAGAGATATGAATTGGAATTGTTATAAAAAAATAGGTTTAAGGAAAATTTACTAGCAATACATGAACACAAGTGTAAAACAAGGAAATAATATAATTTTTAGGTACCTACTGTATTTAGTAAATATGGAGAAAGAAAAATAGATTATATGACGCCTAAACTATTAAATAATTTACCAGACAGTCTGATTGAAATAGAAACTAAATATAAATTTAATAAGGAACTAAATAAGTGGATGGTAGATAATAATAAAAAACAATAGTAAATATAAGTATTTTGATGTAAATATTATTAGATCGAATTAATTGTTTAAATCTATCAAATCACAGGTATTAGTGAGTAATATATAGAAAGCAGTAGTAGAATAACATAAAGAAAAAATAATAAATATCTCCCTGACAAGTTCAGGAGAATTTAGAGAGGTCTTTAAGAATATTTGTTAGAACTAGGAATTGTTAAATTTATTAAAATTTTAGGAAAACAATTTGTTTAAAAACTTGCATAACTGGTTAAATAACCTTGTAAATTTGTAATATTTTTATGATTATTATTATTTTATTTTTTATGATGTTTGTTATATACATGTTTGTAAATTCATTTGTAAAACTCATGCAAAACAAGAAATAATTTTCAATTATTATTATTATTATTATATAATTCATAAATAAATATCAAATATAGAACGAGACATCACAGTGAACGAGACGTCAAGGTATCTATATGTAACGTAAGGTGATTCGGAAATATTTATGATGAGAGAGAAATATTCAATATTCCGTCGGTGCAAGAATCTATAGGTACACTACTGATAACATAAAATAGCCCATTTATATTTTCAAGTCCCACGCTCTGACCAGTTTTGCATCTGTTAGGTTTGCAACGCCTCCCTCCTCTTGCTTCGCCTTCGACAGGGGAAGTTTCGTTCGACCAATCGTGCGTCTATTTGAAACGGCGCCCATATTTGGAAGACTAATTGTACCGCTGGTAAATCGTAACGAGATAAAATGATTCATTACACCGCTATTAAAGAAATATTTTGTATTTTTTTATTATACACATTTTGGACTTCTATAACAAAAATATTCTGTATATTCTTGATTTCAATAAACTTATCATTCTCTATATTTAAACGACATCTCGAGATTCGTTGTCTCGCAAGGTCTTCATAGGCAATGTAAAATATATTAGAGTTTCTGTAAAAAACGTTTGCGTAATACTGTGATAAAATATAGTTTTTAACAGAATTTGAATATAATTGCAAGATATCGTATGGAATTGGTATAATTCGAATCACAAATTACTTATAAATATTCCTATAATTTCTTATATTTATACAGTGAAGTAAAGAAATCAAATCTCATTGCCTACAAATGATGTGTATTGTCGAAAGTAATTTCACATAATTTGTGATTCTCTTAAGTTTTTCATATATGTGAAAAGGAATTAAATAAATATAGAAAACGTTGTCTCAAATATGAACTAATAACTCAAAAGTTGATTTCTCGAGTTGTAAATAATATAAAACTACTCAAGGAGCAAATAAATTACATCTTCTAGTGACATATTTATCCACGATATAACAATTTGGTAGTAATCGTACAACCTAAAAAAATAATCAGAGATCAATAATATGAAAACCTCGTTGACGAATTTTTTTACAATTGAAATATTTTATATATTCTACATACTTAACATGTTAGTATCCATATTCAGTATTATTTATTGATTTCCAGAGCAGGGAACGAACATTGTCATTTAGAAACATTCTTTGCGGGTGTATAACTTTTTACGAAGCAACATGGATGTTACATTTGTGAAGATAAACGTATTAGTCAGACATTCAATATAATATTTACAGTAAATTTAAATCGAGCGAGGCAGTTAACAAGGTCGTATTTAGTTTTATATGTTGAGTTATTGTAACTTGTAGTTCCCCGTATTCCTGATTCAGTGTCATATTCTAAGGACTTGTTATTTTAAATCTAGAAATCTTCTCCAATTAACGTAACATTTTGCCGTCAATTCAACAGAGAATTTCATATTTTCAGAAAGTGTTCAACAAATATGGGATATTATACGAAATATGTTTTTTCATTATAATATTTAAGTTACTTATGCAAAATATTTTAATGGCATAAGTAACATAATGGAATAAGTAACATAATGGCATAAGTAACATAGTTCTACTTTTTACTGGCTGTAAAATTAGAAATTTAGATCGCTGAAATATTCCTCTCGGACAAACGACGAAGGCGCGAATGACACGTAATTTCGTTTAACAAATAGAAGAAACTTTTATATTTGATTGTCAAATGATAGAGCATGAACAACGAAGAGATTTCTAATGAAACTCGCGGAGAGGAATACATTTTAGTTTTATGTTAGTGTAATATGCATTATGACTCTGAAAGGCTAAACCTTCACAACATCTAGGGTTTTCTTTTTTCCTTTTTAATGTTTGTAGAAAAAATAAATTTATCTACAATAATGTAGTGTAATTAGAAAAAATACAAAATAAGAATACGGGGACCCTGAAGATGATTCTAAACTAGCATAACAACATTGACCACGCACGATTGAATTGCAATAGACTGTTTAACAAAAAATAAAGTAATTGATTGTTTATAATAAAATTGCATAATTAATACAGCATATACCTTTTTCTTTAGTAAATATTGTTCTCCAAATGTATAATGTTGTAAATCTAGATGCTATATGAATAAATATTTATTGAAAATATGGTTTGGATATATATTAGACCCGTTTCCTACTCAATATTTTTATTAAAATAAAGTTTTAATACTTGGGGTATAATTACGAACTCGTGAATTTCTTTTAGTATCATTGTTTTCTTTAAATATAAATTATTTGCTTTTAAATTCAATATAAATTTTTTTTGCACATGTTTATTGAAATTTTGAAGAACTTTTCTAAATTCCTCGTAAAATATATCATTGAACACTTTCATTTACACATGAAGAAACTAAAATATCGAAACTTAAAGAGAACATGAATAGAAATTATTTTATAGAAACTTTGTCGTCTCGTCGGCAACTTTGCTAAGATGAACTTTGTCCCTGCCACGTTGCCATGTGTGTGGTAATGTTACGTTGCCGAATTGACAATTGCTCAGCGTATGTTTTAAGATTTTCCTAAGCAATGTGAGAGCATGAATTAAGCTTTCGTTCATTACAGCTCGCAATCTGGTATTTCGAGCTGAATTGTGATATAAACCATTTTCAAAATCAGTTCACGAGTGTCACTGGAATTCGAACTCACTTTGTGGTGACAGAACGAACATAGCAGTGCTTTAGTGTTGTCAGCCAATTACACATTTGCTGGAGGAGGTAAAATGTCTGTTAAAAATTCGAACAAATAAATAGCCACTCCAGTCTGCGTGTTTTAGTCGGTTTGACAATGATGACATTCTTTTTTGTCACTAGAAGATGTAATTTATTTTCTCCTTGAGTAGTTTTATATTATTTACAACTCGAGAATTAAACTTTTGTGTTATTAGTTCATATTTGAGACAAACGTTTTCTATATTTATTTAATTCCTTTTCACATATATGAAAAACTTAAGAGAATCGCAAATTATGTGAAATTACTTTCGACAATACACATCATTTGTAGGCAATGAGATTTGATTTCTTTACTTCACTGTATAAATATAAGAAATTATAGGAATATTTATAAGTAATTTGTGATTCGAATTATACCAATTCCATACGATATCTTGCAATTATATTCAAATTCTGTTAAAAACTATATTTTATCACAGTATTACGCAAACGTTTTTTACAGAAACTCTAATATATTTTACATTGTCTATGAAGACCTTGCGAGACAACGAATCTCGAGAAGCAAGAGGAGGGAGGCGTTGCAAACCTAACAGATCCAAAACTGGTCAGAGCGTGGGACTTAAAAAAATAAATGGGCCCTTTTATGTTATCAGTAGTGTATAATATTGTAGCAGACAAATCTACAGCACGTCTGACTACTCAAAAGTTAACATTTATTAATAAAAATAATTTAGTCAATTAATCGAAGCTTACAGAACCCAATGAGTCACCAATAAAAAAAGATAACTTGCATCCCAACAATACGAAGGGAAATATACACTTACCTCTGACATGACACCATTTCTCACGACTAATTTTTCTACACGAATATTTTTGTGTCTGGGCATTGTAATGTATTGTTGACGCGGACTACTTGGACTGTTTTGCAACAATGTACAAAAATTGTCTCCCATGAATAAGAAATAATCGCTAGCACAAATAATGAAAGATGTTCAATAAAAGGTGGAGAAGAGTACAGTGTAGAAGCACCTTTCTACATATACAACGAAACACGTACCTTAAATACGTATAAAGATAAGCTCCCTCGTGTATCTAACGCATAGACAGGTACATGTTGTCACGCCGAACCAAATGGCGCCATACTGTTTCCGCCGTCGTCATGACGAACTATCAGCTACTTAAGATCCATGACCGGCGAGATACACCACAGAGTCTCTACATACGACGAAAAGAGACCCTATATTGTACACATTAGAAGACTCCATGAGGCATACGGGCCGTGTGCACTAATAAGTGTACGTCGTCTATTTTGTTAAGAAAATTCAAGAACATCAGTAGACGAACCTCGATCTAGTGTTACGTCGCCAACGTCGTCAGTTGTCAAAGTTTAGCTTATGGCAACAGCCCCAAGCTCAGCTCAGTACGACGGAAAAACTGGTCGAGTGAACATCGAGACCGATATAACCTCAAACCAATTACCCAGCTCTGCGAATAATTCTATGTCGAAAATCGGCTCTGTGAAATAGTTCTATCTTCACGAAAGCGCCTTCGACTTGTGACTGAATTATTTCCATCACACAAGCGTCGAAATAAATCTATCTTCAAGAAATCGCCTTCGACTTGTGACTGAATTATTTCTATCATACAAACGTCGAAATAATCCTATGTTGAAGAAGCCTCGTCAGATCTGTGACTGAATTATTTTCCAACTCCAAAAATCACAAGGCACTATCTTGCGGCCTGCAGTAGAGTTAACTCGACCTTCAAAGTGACCACGAAACGCTCTCGTACGGTCAGCGGTGGAACTAACTCCACTATACCAAGACACAAAACGCCCTCGTACGGTCAGCGGTGGAACTAACTCCACTTCCAAGGACACGAGGTGCCGTCACGCGTCGAGAGACCGTACTACCACGCTAGCATCTAACCTTCAGAATTGATCACTAGGGACACCATCTCGTGACAAAGAAAAGAACTTCTTCAACGACAGCCTGCTTACCCATAGCCGTAAGTCGAGTGAAGGCATCATTTACAGAACCTTCAAACGCCTGTGGTTGTCAACCTGGTGTCATTTATTGCTTAATCACTTGTTCATATCAATCCTGCATAATAAATCTTGTTCTGTTCAACCTGTGAGTATTTGTTTTGAAGAGGAAGAGTCTTATTGTAAAGCAACCCAGCATTGAGATTTGTGAAGCAATAAAAAATCTTCCCCGATAACAGGATACGTCTGTAGACGTACAGTACTACATATACGGCGAAACACGTACCTTACTTCGTATATGATGAAACTCCCTCATGCATTAACACATAAGAGATGCATGTTGTTACGCTGAGGCATTACACGCCATGTTGTTTATGCCGTCGTCAAGACGAAGGACTCAGAGACTCAAGATCCAAGACCAGAATAATACACACCGTCCGCAAGAGAGTCTCTACATACGACGTAAGAGAGTCTCTACATTTTAAACATTAGAAGACTCCATGAGGCGCACGGGTCGCATGTACCATCAAGAGTATGTCGCATATTTTTTAAGAAACTTCGAGAACTCGGGTCAGTTTATTAAGAAGCTTCGATAAAGCTTCAATAGACGAACCTCGACTCTGTGTTACGTCGTTACCGTCGTCAGCTGTCAAAGTTTAGTTTATAGCAACAGCAACGACTGAGAAATCAGTACGACGGATTCTCTTGATGAGTGAACATCGTCTCCGATAATAACCTCAACCAAGAAATCCAGCTCTGCGCAATAGCCCGATCTTCGGCAGAATCCTATCTTCAGAGGCCATGAAACGCCCTCTCACGATATCGGCAGACGCTTAGACGGAAGCGCCATCTCACGGCAAGCGACCGAACCGTACTACTACGCTATCATCTAGTCACGACAGGACTACGCACCAGAAGCGCCACCTCGCGGCGAGAAGTTCCAGAACCACAACGACCAAATTATCCAAAGTCGTGAATGGTACAAAAAGGAACTGTTCATATAACTTTCATACCTTGTTGTTGTCACCCTGGTGTGTTGGTGTTTATTATGTTTACGTTCATTCATTTGTTTACATTCAAACTGCATAATAAACCTTGTCCTGCATAACCTTGTATATTTATTTTGAAAAGGAGGAATCTTATTGCGAAGCAAGTCTCTGTATCGAGACTTGTGAAGTAATAAAAAAATCTCTTCCCCGACAAAATAAATAATTTGGTGACCCCTCCGTTAATGACCACGCTCCACCTTCTGATTCAACTTTGCTAAACACTAGCACAAAATAATTTGGTGACTCCCTCCGTTTTTGATCACGCTCCACCTTCTGATTTCAAACCTTTTTTCTTCACGTTATTATAACTAGTTTAATTTTTTTCACTACTAATTTTTACGTTGACACTTTGTGATTTTGCTAAAAACCTCTTCACAGTTTTTACTTATCCAACTTGTGTTACATTCAGTTCATCATATTTTATGTTACAAACTTACGTTATTTTACTTTTTCTCTCTTACTAGGTTCCTGATAACTGTTAATTATTTATTTATTTCTCCTTTTTCCAAATTATTCAGGAACATTATTTTTATCCTAATGTTCAACGATGACGCACAAATCCCTATCGTGTCCTCACATGACCACACCGCAATGGCGTTACCAATCCAAAATTTCTGGTAGGACAGGCCCCAGGCTTGGTTTCATTATGTGGAAGCGCACTTTTCGACAAGGGGAATTACTTCTCCATTTCAAAAACACGCGTTTGTAGTTAGCCATCTCGGTGGCTCAGCAATACTCAACATTGACGATAATTTATTAGCACCACACGACAACACAGCGTATGAACGTTTAAGAGCTTTTCTTATAAACCAGTACGCGAACTCTCAGAAGGCCAGAACTGACAAAATTCTCTCAGCGGAGGCCATCGGTGACCGTACCCCGTCACAATTCCTCCGTCACCTCAAAAATCTAGCCGGTTCCGAGGATCAGGACAACACCTTTTTATCCGAAATTTGGATGAGGGCCCTGCCTGTGCAGATTAGAGGAGTCCTGGCAGGGAGTTGCACCAACGACGTGTCCGAAAAAGCAACACTTGCTGACAAGATCGCGAACGCGCTCCAAACAACAAACACCGTGGCGGCCACTCGAGAAACTGCGACACATAACATTGAGACACCCAGAAGCCAGCCCGTAGCTCCTTCGGATCCACGTATGGATTACATAATACAAACGCTGGGGAACCTTACTAGGCAACTTGCAGCGCTGCAACTTGCTCAACAAAATTCAAGCTTTCGAAGAAGCATTCCGCCTTACAGAAATGAACAGCTAAATTTTCGCCCACGTTCACGGTTACGCTCAAAGTCTGCCACACCCAAAGACATCTGCTGGTATCACGTCAAATTTGGAAGCGAGGCGAAACGCTGTTTAACACCATGCAACTTCCAAAAAAACGTAGCCCACCGCCCTCCAACTCAAGGTTGAAGGGCGGAGTATATTCTTACGATCCCGCAAATCAAAAATGTAAAAATGGGGTCAGTTTTTGTAACCGCTTGATGGGAAAACGACCGTATATTTATGAACGGAGTACTGGTTTACATTTTCTAATCGACTCCGGTTCCGATGTATCAATCTTCCCCAAGAGACATTGGAAATCAAGTATGAATCCAACTGAACTCGTATTAAATGCAGCAAATGCTACTGATATCCAAACGTTCGGAACAGCGTTTCTCAGTCTAAATCTAAGACTCCGACGAGGGTACAGTTGAAGATTCATAGTAGCGGACGTCCAGGACCCCATTTTGACGCCGGAGAAACTCGAAATTGTCAAAAACGAATTCGAGAGACTTGTTCGAGCCGGCGTCGTACGCCACTCACGAAGTCCATGGGGATCCCCACTTCACCTTGTAAAAAAAAACCGACGGAACCTATAGAAGACTCAACGATCGGACAGTGCCACACGCGTACCCGATGTGACATATCCATGACGACGGCATAAACACGTCAAAACAAAGAAATTTATTCACGCATTAAAAAGTACAGACAAAATTAGGAAAAGGAGAATTGCCTTTTATGGACACCTTAAAAGAATGGATGGCAAAAGACTGACAAATAAATTATTTATTATTTTGGAAAGTTGAGAATGGATAATACCTGGTTGTGCCAGATGAACGGAGGAAAGAAAAGATAAGCATAGAGAAAGAATGAAGGAGTGGTGAAAAGAGAAGAAGAAAGGAAAACTCAGTTGAAATGAACGTTTCCATAGTGGCTCATACGAAGAGAAGTAGTGATAATTGAAAGAAATATTTGTTAGTGCCCAGTTGTACATTAATGCACTGAATGAAACAAAACATATCATACAGCAATGTGCTCTAACAAGAGAAATGTACGTGTTCTGATTGTTTATGTCGATTCAATGTAGCGATCACTAAATTTGGTATTATAATTAGTTAATTATAAGTTATCTAATTATATAACATATCTGATTTCATATTTTTGTCCAATATCAAAAGGATAATTGTATTAAATAATAACTGTGACCATCAAGAACAAATATTAAAAGTTAATTATAAGCTGTTCATGTTAAATTAAACAACTGAAATCATTTCAAAATGTCAACATAAGATTTTATTATAACGCTGTTTGTGATTGACGTAAAGTCAGCTTTCAACGTTTGACTTGTTTGATTGAAGTTATTAGGTTATACAATAACTATTCTTTACATATATAAATTAAGAATTGAGAAATAGCTGTAAAACATAATATACATACACATACACATAAGCTGAAATATATACACAATTAATACATAAATGATAAATGGAAATAAACACATAAATAATAGAAGTGACATTATTACTAATAAAAACTAATATTCAATCAGTTGATGCATGTCAATATGATAATTAGCAATTGAATAATTAAATCGTAATTTCATTGAGACTTATATTTGTCGAATAATTACGTTTTACACATTTACGATTACTGTCCTGACAATTCCTACAACTCAAACAATAAATCAGATGTAACTTTGACAATAGTTCAGTTCTGACTCACGGTAATCCGTATCCCGTGATTGTCCAAGTTAGGTACTAGATTTCTCTACAGCCTGTTGTACCACACTGTATATTGTTGATACTTGTACTCAATCTTGAAGTTAAAGATTCTACAATTTATGTTGCAACGCGTGGAATACGTTGTGCTAACACTAAAATGTAACATACAAGACTTTTGAACTATAATCCGATCGCTGGAGACAACGCGTGATCGGAGCTCTCGACTACCGCGTGCGTGCAGGCACGAAGCTGGTAGGCGAATGTGGAGAAGAAGTCCTTCTTCGCCTGTCTTTTATTTTACTACGAAAACTTCTGATTGGCTCTGTCCGATATTAATTATTCTTCTGTTTAATATAATAATTATTTCGTCATATCATATCGCAGTATATTGCAATTGTTCACAGAATGTACTAGTACTTGTCATTATTACCTAATAAAGTTGTTTTTGTACTATGTTTATTATTAATAACTTTCAAAAATGTTCAATCTTCACATTACGCTCTTCTGTCCATTACACGTTGACTACGGTCAGGGTATGTAGCTCCGCTTATTCATAAAATTATTCATAAAATCGTGCGAAATGTTCATAATAGTATATTCCAATTACTTTAATGGTCAATAATTAGTAAGTAAATACTCGTCGAAATATGTATTTTCTTTACAATTCGCGCCACAAGCTTTTTGAAGACAAATAATTCAACATAAAATATTAAATCATTTTCAGCAATAAATCTTTTTATTGAGATCTATTAGGATCTACTATTGTGAAATATGTATGAAGGTACAAGCATTTGGCATTGCATTACCTTAATAAAAACTTGAACTTATTTTACTCGTTTTAATACATTGCTTAAATAAGAGCTTGTTTTAAAAAAGAGTTTTTATTTATTATGTTGGTTCTGATCTCCAAAATGTTTAAAATCCAAGTTTGTAAACTAAACCTAGCTAAGCAATTTTCTTGTTCACATTTTATTATATTGACACATCACAAGCCTGAATCCATTCGTAATACGGCAACAATTAAGGAATGAGAAGACATGAGCCCAAATCACGAGAGCATTAAAAGAGGATACGTTATCTTTATTATTGAAAATGTGGATAAAATTTCTCAAATGTAGTAGCATTTTAAGAAGCTAACTTGTGGGGAATATATAGTAAGATATATGGTTTAAAGTTAAAAATTATAATGAGTTGTTCAAAGCACGTAATCTTTCATGTGAGTATTACTGTAATTAATAATTACGATTAAAATGATCGGATTTGGTGCATGTTCATGTTTCTAGATATGGAAGCTTCTAAAATTCCTGCGAGTGACTCTGCTCTCCAAAATTTGGAAGCTGTATCGTTTCCAGTCACTCAACCTTCCGATGTGACCGATGCTATGACGTCACCACGGTCATGGCCAAGTCGGCGGCTTGTGTTCTCCACGAGGACTTTTCATGTTGTATATACATCTTTAAATACCACGTCGGTATCAATAAAACAATAAACCATCGTAACACTTAATATCTCTCATAATGGCAGATTATCTGTCTTCCTTTCTGGTCTTGCAACAATCCCACAACAACGAAACTTACAAAAGGTTTTGAAGAATGACGTAGTCACCTAATCTGGGTTTTTGTTTTTCAACATTTTGTATTCATGAAATTTAGTCACTTTTGCAAAATAAATTATCCTGGCCACAAAAAAAAATTGGATTGAAAATGCGTTATTACATGAAGCACAAATTTTTTTGCTAAAAGTAATTTAGCTGGTTACGTTACACGCCTTCCGCCAACTAATCAACTTGTTTGAATGACAGTTCTGTCCACTACCGACAAGAACCGTAATTGACAATTTTTCTCAAAAATAGTTTTTACAAAAACATTACTTTGTACACCAAGTAAGTTTGAGAGCAGCGAAATGGTGTTGCTTCTTTGAGTTGCAAATTCGATTGATATCCGAAACTATATTCGATAATTGAATTACGATACCTGACGACGCATGAAATTTGTTCCTCGACTTCGTCTTCGTTGCAGCGTAATAGGAAAATCCTGCTTCGCAGAGATATGTGGTAGAAATAGAAAGTAAAACAACAGCTTTTTTGTTAAATTGGGATATTCTTCAGTTAAGTTTAGCCAAAAATTACTTAATGACCCTTCTTTAAATTGGTGTCACTTATTAAACCGAAAAGCTTTCTTCATTAGCACTGAAAATTGCTGGCTTATGAGATACGCAGAAAGGATTTCTAACCCAAGCGTCATCTTTAATATGTTTAGGAAAATATTGCAACAAAGTTTCTTTCAAGCCATTTAAATGTTCTAAAAACAATTTTGAAATATCTTCAACCACCGTAAAATTTAAATCTGTCACACATTTATTTAAAATGGTAAAACAATCATTGTTATTTTCTTCAACTGAAAAAGTCTAGAATTGAATTTTTTTTCAAACAAATTTATTTTATCTCTTGACTGAAAAATTGTAATTGTCTTCCGTTGTAAATATAAGTTGAGTTCATTGCATTTCGTAAAAATATCTGCTAGATAGGCGAGTTTTATTAACCATGCAGGGTTTGTTAAAAATTCAATATAATTTAACATTTGAAAAGAATTGAGAAAAGAAGAAGCTCATAAAGCCTTAATAATGCTGTGGTTCTGGATAGCCATCTCACTTCAGTATGTAATAATAGTCCAGTGTGATCACTTCCCATTTCGTCGCACATAATGTTAAATAATCTGTATTGGACTGGTCGAGATTTTACAAAACTTATAATTTTTACTGCTTCGTCCATGACATTGGTTAAATTTATAGATTTTTTTTTGTCACAAGTGCTTGTCTATGCAAAATACAGTGACTTTTAGTAGCTCTTGGGGTTACTTTAAGTATACGAGCCGTAACTCCCTTTATCTTCCCTACGATAGATTGAGCACCATCTGTGCATAAATCAATACATTTTCCCCACGCTATTTGTTCTTTTATGAAGTATTCATTAATACAGTTGAATATATCTTTTCCTGTCGCTTTTTCGTGTGCACACTTCAATATTTTTTTCAAATACGTATCGAACTAAAACTAGAAGTACAGCCAGTCCTGCGACATCAGTGGATTCATTCATTTGTAAAGTAAATGCGCTGCAAAGTTTAAGTCGTCGAATCAGTTCTTTCTCTGTCAGTGGCAATGTCTTTGATGCGTCGTGAAATAGTTTTATTTGATAGATGTACAGCATCTATTTTTTTGGCTGCTTATTCGTTAATCACACATGTCACTATGTCTTTCACGCAAGGCTTAATAAGAGTCTCTCCAATTGAATGATCTTCACCCACACGATCTGACATGTCACAGAATGAGGTAACTCACACAATAAGATGCCTCGGTTGCTCTTTCATCTTCAGTTTTATCCATTGGAAATAATTTGAAGTTTGGATTCTTTTAATGAGTCACGATGTCTTTTGAAAAAATTACGTTTTTTTTGCAATCAGCGTGTACCATTTTCAAATGCCTAAGAAGTTTAGCAGAAGCTACAGAATTATTTGCGAGTGTCTTGTAGCATAAAACGCACATAGCATCGGGAGCTTCTGAATTGCCAGTAGACGTAAATCCAAAATTTAAATATCTGTCATCATATTTCCTTTTGATCTGTTAGAAGGTAACACTTGTTCTTTAGCCTTAGTTTATGAACAAGTAGCAGTTTCAGTGGATTTTTTTTCAGTAGATATTTCAGTAGCAGTATAAACACTTTTTTTTGTTAAAGTTCCTCTCTTTAACCAAATATCCATAATTAGTTTAACAATATTTATATTCTAAAAAAACAATTAAAAATTAGATTTACGTAAATTTACAATAAATATATTTATTACGTTTAAAAAAATTAAAACGTCTCAAAATTACTGTATTTGTGGAATATAAAATAAACACAATTCGAATATATACGTATATATGTATGAGTATTAACACTGTTCACTGTTTTCAAAATATTTAAAATTTGAATCGAAACACGAAGGTTATGGAATAATCGACTTCTGAAATTTTCATAAGTTGCCATCTAACCTCTAAAAGCGTTCGATGTGCTTCATTAATGAATTCCGGTTTGCGATATCATGAAGTTCTGAGAAATATGATACAACAATGTCTGTCGTTGCGTTTTTCGGTTAAGTATTTGTAACATGACATAACTATAACATAAAATGCGAACATGATCGCGATGTGTTATATTTGCAACAAAATGTGCAATTTGCACTGCACTAATTAGTTCTTTTTTTGTGTGGAACACCTACTAACTTCACACTGGTGTTCCGCTCGGCTTGAAGCGGCGCTAAATTACTTTCCTACATAATTTTTTCACCGATAGAGCTCGCGTCCCTTCAGTACCGTCAAACAACGCCTCTTTTAAAATAAAGTGCATGATTACATGAAAACAAATTTTAGTAGTAGAAAAATTGCTTTATTTAATATTGCATAATGAAATATCCTTTGTCAATCTCTTTACTACAAATCCTTATAAATATTACGAAAAAAATTGAAATATTCTCAGCGTGTGATAACTTTCGGTGCGATGAAAATGGTGACAAGCCGGGAATCGAACCCGGGACTCCTGCTTTGATCGCAGGGGTGTTAACCACTACAACTCCCGTTCGCCTTCCACAATCGTACACCATTTCCACCGAGACCTAAACCCCAGATGACCTGAGAGACATCCCCAGACAGGAGATAAGTGAACTAGGCGGCACACTATAGTGTGCGCTTAATCACAGGTCTATACCTCACGCATTGTTCGCATAGTTTTCATTAGTAAATGTGTGTGTGTTAGTTGTTTAGTAGAGGCCGACTCTCTGTGTTATTATTATATGTATATTATATTTACTATGTACTAAATATTTCATTAAATCAAATTCAATAAAACAATATTCATACTTTTTTTCTAAAAAACGTTATACGAAAAATACGCTTGAAATTTGGCAGATAGGTTTCTTTTAGGGAGTAGACAACCGCTAAGAAACGATTTTACGAAAATCCATCCCTAAGGGGCGAAGTGGAATATTTTATATTTGTATCCCACCATAACTCTAGAATACCTGGAGCAATTTCAAAACAAATTAAGAAACAATGACAAAATCTGTAATTAATTTTATATTTATATGATACGGCAGGCTGTGACGATAATCTGCCGTCTACAGATTGAAAATATATCTGTGATGTGAATCACCGGATACCTTTTTGACGTGTTGCATCTAGGTGCGCATCAGTAAAATGTAATTTATTTGTAAAAATAATCATGATTGAATTGTGTACAGTAATTTTTTTAATGAATTTAAGAAGTATTACACTTTTCTTGACCGCAAGCCGCTAATCCCATTGAACCCACCGGTTTTGTACGCGAAAAGCAATGTACACAGATTTCTCTATATTAATTATAGATTGCTCTTCGAGTTATTGCCGGGAAAGTTATCCGAGAAAGGACAAATAATACCCCGTAATGTCTAATGTTTTTCAAAAATGCATACGTTATATATTACATGTCAAAATTTCCGTCACTTGTTAAAGAGCAGAAAATAGGTCGTTAAATTATATAATTATCTATTTATCTATTACAATACAGCACGTAAATTTTGTCATTAGCTATTACTGATTTCAGTGCTTTTGAAACTCGTGTTTTTGATTTAAGAAAATTCATAGACACGGTTTTGAAATTAGCGTGTGACATACCTTGAGCAAGACTAAGGTTTTGAAATGATTATATAAAGGCTGTGGAGAACATTGTTTTCAAGTACGTAAACTCAAAGTAAATCAAAGACAAAAGAATTCAGAAGACTATTATGCTCTTTGTTTATTAATCTTCCCGGGGAAACTATTTTTTCCTTCTGCCTGGAATTTAATATAAATCGTAATTACGTAATCGTACATATAAGCAATACTGAAAACCGGGTATTATTTAAAGTTTTCTTCGTGGTATTAAATTTAACATCACGAAAGTAAATAAATATTGAAACTAACATACGAATTATTATTTAAGAACCCCGAACAACGCCGAGCAAAATGAATTAAAACAATCCAGATCTGTTGAAAGGTGTTTCAATATCCTCTGAAGGGTAAAATACGTCAATTCACAAAATCAATTTTTCTTTGAATGTTGATGTAGGTTTATGTATGTTTGTTTAACAATGAAAATAAATATTGTTTCCGTTTTGTTTCATTTGTTAATTGTTTTCAAATTTTGAATGGCCAATAGTGATTGTTTTAAATTTCTTTTCAAATTCCGGGCAACGCCGTGTAGTTCTGGAGGTATTTCAATAAATCTATTAGATTTGAAAATGCAAATATTTTCACCAGATTTCTACGCCGCGTAGATAATCTGTACAATGCAAAAGTTTAGTCGAATTCAGTCACATTAAGTTTTTAAATAATCAGTATTTATTTATCTTTACCACTTTCTGTTAGAACTCCTACCATACTTTAACTCTCAATTCTCGTCTCGATGCAATGGTCAAGATACATTCGAGCCGTTGCAGCCATTGTATATAGCCCACATATCCCATTTTTGCAATCATAATAAAGAAAATAAAAAAGTTAGTATTTTATTTATTAGTGTGAATTATAGTTTCGAAATAACTTTTTACAACGAATCAAATTTTTTAATTAATATTGTATTCCATTATTCATTTCCCAGAAAGTTCCACATCAGAGTTTTAATTATAATGCTTTATATGTCGTCTTGTAGAATGTTTCATTTTCAGAAGGCACCTTATTTCATTTCGTTAAGGAAGTAATTGTTAAAATCTCGAGTAGTGTAACTCCTGAAGAGCGTTGCCTCTGAGAGCAAAGGAACTCTCAAAATAGACGCCGGGCGTCGACGGTGGCGACAAAACCGGCGTCGCTCGAGTTGATGGAGAAGGATGAGGGACGCACGTTTTGGATCCCTCCCCCTCCTTTCCATCATTCATTTGCACAGGAACACCTCGGCGAGCGACAACACTCGACCTGTTCACTCACTCACACACTTTAAGGTAACCGGATATGAACTTTCAATAAAAATATTGAATGTACATTAAGGTAACATAAAATCATTGTTATTATCTTTTAGAGTTTTTAGACTCCTCATTTCCTTGTTTACATTTGCCACACGTTTCTCTAGGGTCGGGATAATTGTAAACGTAATTATTTGCTATTAGTTTTACTCAGTTTTTCGTACGATGTTTCAAAATTAACTTTCATTTTATCACATTTAGTGCGTAATTTTCTTTTCAAAAGATCAATAATTATATTGTTGATACAATTATTATATTGTATTATTTTTTCTTAGTATTTTTGGGTCTGTTTTTGGAGTTTGTTTAAAAGTAGATATACCTACCTAATCATCTTTAAATATTTAAAGAATATTGATCTCCGAAGAAACAAATGCGAATTGATAACAATGGGCAAGAACTGACACAAAACAAACACAGAAAATATTAAAGAAGCAAAAGGAGAAGGAAGTACAAAAAAATGAAGAGTGCCTCACATCATGAAGAGATGTTAGGAGATTCCAATTAATATTTTGAAAATATGGAAAACAATCTTCTAGAGGGAAGAATATTTGGAGCCAACCATAAGATACGTTCTGCTGGATAAGTTCTTACACGTTGACATACTAGGAAAAAGTGTAAAAAATACGTCTCTTTGCATGTAATCTAAAAACGTTCTGGGAGATGAGATGAAAACCACAGAGAAGAATCGATGACATATAATCTAAAATCGTTCCAGTTGATGACAAATTTTCTTCAAAAAAAAGTAATCCCAACTTTCCAAGGTAGCGAAAAGAGGTAGTAAAACGTTCTAATGCTTTGATTTTTTAAATCTCCTTGTTCTTATAAGTTTTGATTTGATATTATTGGAGCTGAAATTCATGTTACGAACCAAACGTTCGTAAAGTGTTCATTTGTGGATTCTCATAAATCACGTACTTTATTTTTATTTGTTCTTCATGAGGATCGTAATATTTATTTATTCCATGTGTATAATTCTTGTATGTTCATATAGATGTTCTTTGGTAGTTATGAACTCCATGTCTATTTCAAGTTCCATGCACATTGTATCGATTCACGAATTCAATGTGCAAGTTCCTTGTGCTCGCAAGTAGCTACAATCTCTATGTCAACTTCAAGTTCCATGACATTCGAATCTTGAACGCACCCACTATGTACGTTCTTTGCGCCGGCTATATAAACGGCCGCGCTCTGAAACACACTGAAACCTGATCCAATCTACCTACTTTGACGCTACCTTTTATGGAACTCAACTTTAGCGCCTTCGGACCATCATTCGCCTTCGGGCAAAACAATTCTTATCCTGTATCCAGTCGCCGCGTCGTGCGGTATCCAGTATAGATCCAGTCGCCGCGTCGTGCGGTATCCAGTACTCATCCAGTACTCATGCGCCGCGTTGTACGGCGCTATCTAGACCAACACATCGGCATGCGACACGGCTAGTATGTGCCGCGTTGTTTCGTTCCACGACTCAGTACTCTGCAAGTACTTCGGGGATCACCACGTGATGATACTCTGGGGACACGTCGCCATGGTGTGCGACGTCTAGACATTTCGCTGCGTATAAGGTTTTATACTCATCAGTCAACTTATTAATGTGTTCATGATGAACTTTTTGAAAATTGATTTCCTATGAGAAATCATTCAACTGCTGTACCATCCAAAATATGGTACAGCGCTCGCAGCAAAGCAACATTGAACATATTCGTTCATTATATTTTCTAGTTTCAGCCACTTGCTTATCAGCCACAAGGCCGAACTGGAGAAAACTCAACCACTCCGACGGAAGACCTCAGCCAAGACGTCTGAAGGCAGCCGGAGCAAGATTACTACAAGAAAGCTATTCCAACAAATAAGTATTATTCCTCGTAAGGGAGGACCACATCGAGAACTTGTTCCGATGTACTTAAAATCCGGCATTTTTTCCATGGTTTTAAATAACCTATTTCAATTAAACAGCAGGTAACTTTATAAATGTATCTTTCGTAGATGACGGGGGGATGTTCTCAAAAACTTGAGTTCAATGGGCTTTTTGTTTTTGTGCAGATCAGCTACGATCGCACTTCACTCTTGTCTACTATCATATCGTAATTCTGTTTAAATTAGGAAAAGGGGTATTGAAGGGATATTACATAAACAATTGTTTATGTTCAAATATATTCAAACTCTGTAGAAAAAGTTGTTCTCAGAGTGTTAGTTGCTCACAACAACTAACTTCAATTTTGCCAATCCAGGATCAATCTTGTAATTCTGCATTTGTAAATTTAGGAAAGTATATGTATATATTTGTTCAATTGTAATAAATGTGCATTTGAGAATCTGAAGCGTGTTTTACAAAGAATCATACTTCATCCTTAATCTTCATGCTCGTTGAAACACACGAGTCCCCCCTATATCCCTTCTGTGTTTACGACGAATGGTCATTCGTTAGTAACAATTCAATATAATGAGAAAGCGCTTTCCCAAAGAGACAATAAACATCTGGGTGACCGAGCTTCGTTTGGATGGCTCAGAAAATGGTCATATGATTTTCTATCAATCGTAAAAAGTTTTTAATATGGTACCGATGTATGACCACGCATATCGTGATCTTGACAAAATGAATTTTAAAAAATGTTTCTCGTAAAGAGATTCAACCCATGGTTTACTTACTCAGTTACACTGATTTGTAACCATTAATATAACGAGTGATAATTCCATACGTAACTATTTTGCTAATTTGGTAACTACGCAGTGTACGTTGCCCATATATGATTTTGTGTGTCTGGGTTTAAGGAGTGATTCCTAATTTTATGGAAATGACACACCGTATTTACCCGGTAGAACACATGCTGAGAAAATAGAAAATAACCAATTGTTTCAACGTCATGAATATGTACCTGTGAGGTCCGGATTCGATTCCCCGTCGAGAAAGTTATATTATATCCCCTTCTGAATTCTGAAAGTTTGAATGCTCTGACCGGAATTGCCCCGGAAGGTAATGCCGTAACGTAAATGGGAGTAAACGTTTGCAAAATATACGCAACGGGAAATACTTGGACTAACTATCTTAACTAAGATTCAGAATGCGTAACACAATTTGCTTAATTGGGAATTAAGTCAACGTGACATTTCCATTTAAGGTTGTCTAGAATATGGAGACCTAAAAATTTTGTATTCGTAACAGTTTTTAATTGTTTTCCGTTTAAAGAAAGACAAACTTGGGGTAAAGATTTTTTGTTACTACTGTGAAATGACATAGACACTGTTTTGTCAGTGTTTACAATGAAACGATTTGCATGCAACCAAGTCGAAAGGTTAGACAAAACTTTTTGAGAGTTGGCGTGTTTACGTAGTAAATAAGTTTCATCAGCAATAAAAACCATTTTGCAATCTGATGTGGATGATGACATGTCGTTCACATACAATAAAAACAGTGTGACGCCGAGAATTGAACCTTGGGGTACTCCGCAAGTAAGTGGCTTGGTTTCTGAAAGACAAGGCTGAAGTACTTTATTTTTGTACAGGATATTTCGACCTGATGATATCTACCTTTTAAATAAGAAGTTAGCCATTGATGTGGAAGTCCACGAGTGCCTAAAGAATGCAATTTGGAAAGGAGAATTTCGTGAACGATGACATCGAATGCTTTGAATAAGTCAAGAAAAACACCCTGAGTATTTTCTCCACGGTCGAGAGATGTAGTATCATCGTTTAAGAAAGAAAATATGGCGCCTGTAGTGGAAAAAGATTTCCTAAAACCGTGTTGATCGTCAGAGAGAATATTATTTTTTGATAAAAAATCTAGAAGACGCTTATAGAACAATTTTTCTAGGGTTTTTGAGAAAGTGGGTGTTAGAGACATTGGTCGGTAATTTCCAATATTTAGTTTGTTTCCTTTCTTGTGTAAAGGTTTCACTTTAGCTCTCTTAAATATTTTAGGAAACACCCCTTCCGATAAAGAACTATTAAAAATATTTATGAGTGGATTTAATATAGCATGGGACGAGAATTTAACAATAAAGTCAGGTATATCATCTATGCCTTTTGAAAATTTGTTTTTTAGTGAGCTGATGATTCCCATGACTTCACTGGCGTTAGTTTCGGAAGTGAACATAGAATTGGGTACGTGGGTGGATATAATTGGAGGACATTGATTTGGATATATTGAGTTCGTTATTTTACCAACTTCTGAGAAGTGAGAATTAAACAAANAACAAACTTGCGATGTCCTGAGGATTTGTTACGATTTTGGCATCGTTTAGTAGAGAAACATTTTCTTCGCGATTTTCAGTTGTTGACGTGTAATTTTTTACAATATTCCACATGGCTTTCGTCCGGTTGTTCGATTTTAGTACCTGCCTTTTGTTTTCCATAATTTTAGCTACGTAGACTATTTTTCGGAGAATAGCCTTATATTTACGAAAATAATCATGGAATTCGGTTGGTTGGTTATGGAGTTTATAACTATAAGTACAAGTATTCGCAAGCGCCATGATGGATCTAGCGAAGCTGGCGCGCGTAAGGGATATGCGAATTCGGAGACCGCTTTGAAAAAAGTATCATTAGTTTTATTGTTATTGAAAGAAGTGCAGTAAAGAAAGAGTATTTATCTGACGTAGTTAACATTAGTGTCTTCAAATTTATTTTCGGATATCTGTTGACATAGAGGCAAGTATACATTTGAATTGATTTTTGTTAACATATAATTTCTGTAAATCGTAGTCAAGTTTATACATGAGTATTATATACATTAAGATATAACCATTTAACAATCATTAATTTGTTAAATATTAATTACCAGTTCAATTTTTAACGCAGGCCCATAGAGGTCCTGCTGAAATGCATAAATATATAACCTATAACAGGATAAAATGTTTTCTCATAATTACACATAGTTTAATATAATAGTAAATTATAATAATAATGTAAAATTTGTCTCATGTACTGAATTACATTTGTACTCCCTACGAATGAGGTATTCATAATACCTCATTCATTTATTAAGACTTAATAAAGAAGACGCGGGACATTCAATTCAAGCCTCTCAAGAAGACGCGGGACATTCAATTTCTTTAAATTTTAAAACAATGTAAACTCGCTAAGAAAATGCTTGAGTATGCACACTCCATTTCATTACTCACTTGGTATTACTATAAAAATTACTCACATTACTATAAAAATAGCACTAGTTTTATATGCTGTCGCTATTAAGATTAAGATTACGGTTATTAATGACTTCTTGGTTGACCTCATCCCCACGGTACCCTCAACTGTAGCAGAAGCTATTTTTATCCGTCAAGCTTACAGCACTCGATTGCTATTCGATAATCAACTCACTAATAGATAATAATCGATATGTGGGCTGGAAAAAATTTGGTGAAGCATACTGTAGGTAAGAAGCAAGAAGGCTATATATAGGATAGGAAACTTCTTTAGGAGAGGATAGGGATCCATATGTACGAAAAACGTCAGCTGGGAAGTACAAACCGGAGCGCGTCACTAGACGCAAACAAACCCGTCATCAGTGCCGTCAGACGGTGACATAGTATATGCTCCTGTTCCGTAAGTATAGTGAAATTACGTACTCAAATACCATAATTTTGAAATTTTTACATAAAATATATTAATACATGTACTTACTTTTGGTAGTTTAAATAATATCACTTTTTGTTTCCTAATTTAATGTGTTTTACTGTTCCAACAATTGTCCAAACTACATAGGCGTGACATTTATTTAAATTTACACGTTACATCTCGATGTGACTGGCAAGATCGGATATACGTACGGCTATACGTAAGTTGCGTTGAATTACCAAGCAGAAACCATAAGATCGTAAGCTATTTTGTATTCTTACCTAGATCGTTGTTTTCGCAAAATCTCTATGATTATAGCTCACAATAAGAGATAAGAGATTGCAAGATTCATTTTGTCATGTTAACATTTGTATTTGTACACTTTTCCCGCGCCAATTGTGTCCCATTATTCTTTAAATAACCTCCTGTCTATCTGTTTCTTTGTCTCTCCCTGTAAACTCAGTAATAAACATATTTTTCCCCGTACTGCTCATCCCAGTGTTGTAGTCTGTTTGCGTTACTGTGTACCACTTGTTTTACCTCCTTTATGCTTTTAATCTGCCGATCCACAACTTCCTATTCCTTTCCTGCTTGCCGCACTATCTCCTCCCTAACTCTATTGAAATATCTTTCTCGAATGCACATGTATGAAATTGAATCTCACAACCATCACGTTTACTTTCTGTTATGTATCCAACCCAACATCCCGTAACGTCTCCGCAACCTTGTCTCCGTTTTCTCCGCTAAACAAGCCACCAATCTTGCTTCCATTTCCTTCAGGTGGTCGTCGATATGTTCAGATACAATATCAAGGAATCCCCCTGTTCAACCGAAAATAATGCCCTTGATCTCATTCAATTTTTCTTGTTTATTAAATCCTCTAATCCTTACTGCATGCGATGTTCCATTTTCTGGACACACCCTTGATTCTCACCCTTGATTCTCCTTCTTTTCCCTCTCTATCCTGTCCTCTATCATTTCGTATTCCATTTTATTCTCTCCACCGATGCCCTTACGTTTTGCAGCTTAAGTATAGTAGCTTAGTTAATTTTAACACGTGTATAACACTTGCTTTGTTAATAATACAATTAAAATAGTTCATTAAATGAGTTCTGTGTTCCAGCGCTAACGTGCATGCTTCACAATCGAAAGGTCCGGGGGTGCTGAATTTTTTTATTGGTTTTTGTCTGTGATATGGTAAGTCTATTTATACATTCGCCCTCTTTCTAACATTGTTACTATAAATAAATAGCTGCTGAATAACTGAAATGAGAATAAAACTGCTACGTTTGCTGCTTAAGGAGTTAAACTGTTTGTCTATCGGTAGAAGAATTAACGGTGAGAATTCTGTGAAATACGGCACACTAATTCATTTTGATCTCTTGAATATTTTTGCGAATTTTTAGAGTGATTCATGGTTTTTGAAACGAGTAATCGCAAAACAAATTTTTCAGTTTTTCGATTCAATTGACATGGCTTATATGACCTTCCGAATACATTTCATTATAGCGAAACAATTAACGGTGAGAACTGAGTAAAATTAACTTAAGTTATAAGAAAATGTTTGAATTAACAATAACTGTCAAAAACATGGACTGGTTATTAAATGAAATATTGATACATTTATGTCCAAAAAATATAAAGTTCCATGGCCTCAAACGTCAGCTCTTACAATGTAATTACATTTGCTCTTGTCAGATGTGGCATTGTCACACGTATATAAAGTACTATAAGTACAGGTATTCGCATGCGCCGTTCTGGATCTAACATGGGGTCAAAAATATGACGTAGCTCATTCAAATATAGAAGTCGTGCCGCTTTAATTTAGAGAATTTATCATCTTTTGACAATTTATTGATGAAAAAGAATATCGTAGTTAAATTGTGAATAGTTTCTGAGTCTGATCGTGATACAGAAATATTAATACTTTATTTTTTTTAGATTTTATAATCGCGTGAATTCGGGTCAAAACTTTAGCAAGAAGACTGGAAATTTGGGTGTTAAGTGAAATTGTGACATTAGAGTACGTAATACATTACATTATAAAGTACATAATACAACATTTTGTTTCAATGACTTCTTGGTTAAATCCGTCTTGTACTTTATCACGCCATTGCTATAGCACTTTTTAAATAACTTATAACAATTTCAAAAACTATTTTCTTGCATGATTGTGTTGCCGTATGGCTCATATTAATTTAGTTTTATGTGTACTCAACTTTGGCACGGTTGTGTACATTAATTCTGTAGCCCCATCCTGGCCCTGATTTTTCTCCGTTTTTCCTTCTGGTAGAGGCGGATTTCTTATACAGGTTCTCTAGGTTTTGTCTAGGGGCGTGTTTATTGTAACAATAAATCGTGAATTTAGTGTTTTTTAAACACTATACTCAGAATAATCTATAGTTCGACAATAACTTGTACATGTAAATTTACAAACATATTTGGGTTAATTACTAACATACTGACATTATATATGTATTATAACTCGCAGCTAACTTTTTATCTTATCTAGGAAGTTTTGCTGAAATTTTTGAATCCGCCTCTGCCTTAGGGCCCTTGATCGGAATTGATGGGATGGTCCTTTGCTTGCTTCCGGAGAGGAGAGTAAATTAGTTTATTGTCCTCCACGTGGTCATATGCAGTTTGTACTGTTTTTTGACAATAAATTTATAAAATTTTATAAGTAGTTAGTAATAGTTAAGAGTTATTGATACTAGGAGCTGGGCAGAAGGAAGGTCTGCTTTTCAGTAGACACAGCTATTTGAACTGGGACATTAATGTGAAAAGCTACAAATTTTCTGGTCCCATCGGGAATTGAATCCGTGATGACTTGATGATGAGCGATAATACTACTACCTGCGCCACCGGTGAGGCAGAATCGTGACCGGTGAGTCACATCAAAATAGTTAATACATTTTTGTTCTTCATCTTCAATTGTAAAGTTAATATTAGGACAATAACTATGACATTTTTTTAGTAGATCATCAACTTCATCGTTCTTAATTATAATTAAGGAATCATCCACATATCTTACATAAAATATATAGTCAAATCCTATATCAAATTCTTGTTCTACTTTTCTCATTACTATTTTACACAATACATCACTAAGTATACTGTCAACTGGTGTTCCCTCAGTTTGATTGAAATGTTTATTGTTAAAAATAAAATAATTTGATTTTAAGATAAAGTTAATAATTTCTGAAGTTGGTAGTTCTAATTCACATTTTCTTTTTTAATGATTTTTTCAATTGATGACAAAATAAGAAGATGGGGTATCGAGGGATACATATTTTCCACATCTAATAAGATATTTAAATAATTTTGAGGAACTTTAATATTTCTTAATACTTTGGCACATTCCATACCATTTTTTAAACCAAATTTATAATAATCTTCTAGTATCTTAGCTAGTTTCAATATCTTAGCTAGGAATTTGGAAATAATTCTTACTGGGTTATTTATAGATGATATTACCAATCCCATAGGATAATCAGTTTTATGAACTTTAATTAGGATATATGCTCTGCAAATATGTGCACTACATTGGTATTTTTTATAAGCTAATCCATTAATAATATTATTAATCTACCAATTTTTAATTAAGTTTTGTACATTCTTTAAAACAACTTGATTATTGTTCTTATCTACAATTGAATAGTTTCCTTTATTAATAGAATCTTCGACTTTTTAAATATAATCTTCCTAATACATAACTACATCAGCTCCACCTTTATCGATAATAATAAATTTAATAAATTTATTGTCAAAAAACAGTACAGACTGCGTATGATCACGTGGAGGACAATAAACTAATTTACTCTCCGGAAGCAAGCAAGGGACCATCCCATCAATTCCGATCAAGGGCCCTATCACTTTTTTAGGCTAAAATGTGTGGATTATCTTCGAAATTTTTAAGAGGCATCTCTCGTATTACATATTTTATTAGATTCATTACAATTATTTTTATAGAAATTTGATTTTGAGACAAACTTTGTTAAAGCAAAATTAATTAATTTTCTAATGTTTTTCCTCAAATCTTCATTGATCTGTTGTATTTGTTCTTGTCCTTAACAAAGTTCACAACGATTTTTTCCTTATCTTTATATTTTAATGTAATTTAATTAATGACGAACATTATAGTTTAAATTATATGATGTATAAGTATAAGAGATATATTGTCTTTATAGAGAAACTTAGACCTGAAGAAAAGGTGGTATCTGGACCTTGAAACGTCGTCGTCGTCCATGCAATTCCAGATATTATATAATGTACAAATTGATATTGACATTGATACTGAGGTGATTGTTAGTGAATAAAGAACAAATTTTAATAATTGATTGTCTATAATATTACACTAAATTTTAATTTTCCTTGCAGAAAGATTTCTTTCTTTTATAATAATGTGAAATTAAATTTACTGTTTCATTTATTACAGTTTTAATAACAGTTCTAAAATGGTATAACTATTTCTTTTAAACGTCTAATTGTATTAAATCGATAGTAATGGTACGGAACTCTCAGAGATGAACAAGTTGATGTTTAACTTTCCAACACAAAGTTAAATATGAAGTAACATAAATCTAGATTACTTATTTGATTAGGTGAATCTGACTGATTCCAGACGTGATACTAGATGTGTAAAAATTGTCGCGTTTAAAACTCCATGTTATGAAGCGAAAACCGATTACTAAATGATATGTCTTATTCTTTACAAAATTAATTCACTTACAAACAAGTACAAAACATAGCAGACTAATTTCCGTTTCAGGAATTAAGAGCTTATCTCTGATATTCAAATATTGTTTACTCCACTTCAATTACAAACTTCTACGCTCTATCCTATACCAACGCGAGTTAAGTTTGTATATTGAGCTAAGTTGGACACCGAAATTTGTGCAGCTATTGTACTGTCAACTGTAACATATAAACGCTGCGACGTGAACATGGTCGTTAGAAGAAAGTTAAATGTAGGAGACATATGCCGAACACTCTCCCAATCTAGGGCACACATTACACGTTTTCTGCGTATAGTACTTGACTGGTGCAGTGCTAAAGAGAGTTTCATGCCGTAAAATAGGTTAAAACCTTTTCTTATAATATTTATTTGAAAAATATATGTATATTAAACAACTTTAATGGGTATAAAATTTGCATTTGGGTGAACCATGAAGTTATTTATGGATATCTCCAACATTTTCTACCCCACAGATACGGTTCTTCTCTATAACTTCATTGCTTTTCTCAGTTGGGTGAAGTTTACCTTTTATTTAGTGATTCAAATAAGTATGAATATCAAGTCCCGCAAACTTGTCAAGACTTATTTGCATATGTCTACTTCTTTGTTTGTTGATGTTTTTATCCGAGTGCTTTTTTCAGCTTCATATAATTGTTATTATTACTATTATGTTGTACAATTGTTATTATTATTATTAATGCGATCTAAAATATATTATGCGCAAATAACTTTTTTATTGTAGTATTTATACATGGGTAATGTAGCGTGCCACTGAAGCTTATCTACGTGAGGCGATAGGAGGTGGGTGGTAGGGAGTATTGTTAGAAGATGGACCTGCTAGCTGGATGAACCCACAACTTGGTCCATGTCCAGGAGTTAATAGCAGTAGTTAATAATATTATAAGATAGTGATATTAGAAGTAATACGAGGTAAATAGAAGAAAGAGGGTTCGCATTTCAATAGGCACAGTTAAATGAACTCGGATATTCAAGTGAAAAGCTACAAATTTTTCTGGCTCTGTCGGGAATCGAACCCGAAGTGATTCAGGGACAAGCAAGCATGCTGCGAGAGGGGTTAAATTATTTTGAACGAATACTGAGAGAAGTCAGATTAGACGGAATGAATGTGAGAAAAGTCGCATGTTCCATCACATTGGCACGATGATGAACGTGCACTGAAAAAAAATATACTTGAGCTGGGGTAGCTGATATATGGAATGCCAGCCGGACAGACAATACATGAGCTCGCACAGCTAACATCCGTCTGCTATGACGTGAATTTTTGACCTTCTGTATCACAGCGTACAGCATTAGCTCTCACAGCTTAAGTAGCTAATCTATAAGATAAGAAAAGGTAACCTATAGTAAATGATGTTGCCTACCAGTAAGCATATAATATTGATTCGATGTGAGTCGATGTCGACTATCTGCATGCTGCTCGATATTTCTTCACGACTTTCTTGACGATATTCGTTTTTATTACAACTCCATGGTCTTACCTTGTTTCATCACAGGCGTACTGCAAACGTCTTCTTCTTCTTTTTTTCGATGTCCGTCTTTAGGAATCCGACAGAGTCATTATTCGATCCGGGGTCCCTTCCCTCTGAATAAGCGAACTCTACCATTGAGCTACTGCAGTATTAAGTTTTAATATCATGTGTTACGATGTATAAGAGTTCACACCATAGTATTGGTACCATGAATAGTAAATACGTAAAATAGTAATCATCAAAAATATTCCAAAATATATCTTTAAATACCAAGAAAATAGATTTTATGAATCCAAACGTTTATTTATTTTGAGTGTACTTGAACTTTACTCTTATTAGATTAATACATTTGAAAATATAATTATTTAAAAGAATAATTAGATATTCGTCAACATTAACCTTGAGAAATTCAAAATTTCATCAGTGAACGGCTGCTCGACGTGAAGAAAACACTGTAAATATTCGTCCTCTAGACTTCAAATTTTGGGTTACGCAACGTCGAGATGGTGTCGTTTAACCGTTGTAATGAAACATTTTGTTCAAGTAAACAACTATTCATAGTTGCGAAAGCAATGGTTGATTTGACTCCGTAGAACATTTGCTGAGACTGCACCGCCTCAGTCATGAGTCAACGAACCGAATGCATTGAAGGCAACGCAGCCGAGTGTCATTTAGCTGAAACTTCGAACGAGATCAGCGGCGAGGAACAAACAACAGTTCTTGAAGCAATGTCGGACTTTTGAGCGGGATTGAGCTGTTGCGCGCAAAACGTAAAGGCTATAGCTGTTGATGTAACTTTCTTCCTCCCAGACAAAACATCGTCAGCTTTCGCAGAGATAGAAAATTGGTCTCGTTCAGACGAAAACTGTTTTAGGGCAGCTACAGCATAAGCTGTGGCAGCTAATGGTACTGTCTGTCCACTAGACAGCCAACGCTTGAGCTGTCACAGCTAACTTTAGGCTGAGCTATCTAACTTAATTTTTCCGTGTGGATAACGACGATCCGTAGTAAACACGTATGTCTTGCATTTCGGAGAAATTTGTGTATCACTCTAATGTTGCTACCTTTTTATCGAAATGGATAAGTAAAAATCAAGGTTTTATGTAATATATGATGTAGACATTTTTATGGAAGACAGCAATTATTGTAGTTATTTTATTTATGCCTATTACATGTCTTTATGAGAGATACAGGTCGTGAGGTTTGCTCTTCCCCCGTACCATTATATGGGTAAGAGATTTGGGAAGGAGAGACGTTGGGTTGCCGTGGTACTCGGGCTATCGAACCGACATATGTCTGGAGTATATGAGTGATATCCCAGCAGAAAAACTCATCTAGTCCGACCGAGCAAGATGTGTGTTTTGTATGGACTGGTGTATCCTATATAATTTCTTCTAAGATCATTATACACAGTATCACAATAGCCAATAAGAGGATAGATAATTGATTCTACTAACAAAGCTTTAGTTGTGGTTGGTACATAACTTTGTAGACATTTCAAGACATGGAAGGAAAAAAATATTTTCTTACTAATGTACTGAATATGTCAATTCGAAATCCGAGTTTTGTTTATAATTACTCCAAGATTTCGACCTACTGAGTACCATTGACCAGGAGAATTACTTAATAAAATGGGAGACACAATTGATATTCCCTAAGATATTATGAGAAGGAACCGATCCCAGTGTCATTGCTTGTAATTTAGAAGGATTAAGTTTAAGACCATTTTTTGTGGAGCAGTCTTGAATAACACTAATATCGTGGTTTACGTTCTTAAAATGTTCATTTATCTCTGTTTTGTTACCACTAACGTACATTTGAAAATCATTAGCATAAGTATGATGCGAACAAAAGTTTAAGTTCATTGATATGTCATTTGCACATGTAAGAAATAACAAATGTCCAAGGATTGATCCCTGAGGAACACCGCTTTGTAAATATTTTGTGAGATGATTAATTTTTGTTTATCACTGCTTGTTTACGGTATCTAAGGTAATTGTTTACCAATGACGCAGCTAAACAGATAAAGCAGTTTTTCGACATTTCGCTACCAAGATATCATGATTCGCGGAATAAAAAGCTTTGCTGATGTCAAGAAGAAAGAGAGTAGATACACTGCCATCGTCCAATGCATTTCGAATATCCTCGGTTACTTTAAGCAATGCTGTTTGCGTGCTCCCGCCAACTTTAAAACATAATTGGTACACTGGCTCCTACCAGCTCTAAAACCATATTGGATGTGTTACGCAGAAAACCAGAATTCGACTATTGACCAAAACTAGTTTTGATCGATGTGTTTCTACCGTAAATAATTATGTGCATTTTCAAAATAACCAATACTAGTATTAGACGTTGCGTTTTGGTTGAAACTAATTTTGTACGTTTTCATAACGACCAATACTAGTTCTGGCGAAAGTTTATCGTTCAAAAGTAGTTCTGTAGTCGCAAAAAGAACAAATCAATTTAAAAACCTGAAGTAAAGTGTTTAATATTATTTAAGTATTACGATCATTTAATAAATGTTAGGGAGAATGACAATTTTTGGTCTTTTAGTGTGTATATTCAAATTGGTTGAAAATTCCGAGGATGTTTTTTCATGGATTTGATGGAACTACATTTAACTCGATGCACCGTGGCTGAATATTCCTTTCACACATCGTACCCACCTCGCTGTTTCAACCTAAGGAGGTGTAAAATTACATTAATTTTGTTATATTTTTGGGTAATTATATTTTTCACTCTTTTTCAATTCAATACATTCTATTACCATTTTCATTAAAGAATGAAGAGTATTGTGCATTTTATTTATTATGGTGGAAAGAGAGTGTCTATCTCATGAACAAATTCAGGTACTATCTCTGTCCTCTGTCTCTGTACGTAAACATTGTTTTGTAAATATCTATAAATGAATTGTTTGTTTTTTTAATATTTTTGGTAGATGCAAATGGATGGAAGTGTTTTCATGTTTTTGTCATTCGCACTAATAGCATGGTATATTATTTTCATTAACGGCATGGTTTATTATCTCACAAACTAATTGAGATATCATCTCTGTTTTTTAAATATTAATATTGTTTAATCAAATATCTAAAAAATAATTTGTGGAATTTTGATATTACGCTTTTTAGTACGTAAAACTGGGTGAGATTATTTGGTGCGTTATCGTGATATACACTTCAGTGCAGAGATAAACAATTAGCGTGAAATTCTCAGCTTTAACTCTTATTCTCTTTTCACAATATTAATACGGAATGAATTTTTTTCTGCATGTAAAATACTTTGCACATAAAATACCTGGAATTACTACCTGATTATAGTTATAATTACTACTCGGAACGAAAACCTTTAACAGGAAATGAAATACGATAGACGATGTGGCATTCTGTTCACACAGATATTTACTGTAGCTCTAAATAAAGACGCACAATACATTTCATATTTTTGTCAGCAATAAGTAAAACTTAGATTTTGTTTGTATAATTTTTGTTTATAATCGTGAAACCTAAAAAGGTTACAGATATTGTGTTTTTCCATGCGAATCAGAATCATTCAGCTTAAATTATAGGCTAGATTATACTTTGATACATTGTACGATAAGTTATTTATTAACCAATTAAAACTATATTAATGATTATAATAATAAAGTAACCTACTCGTATATTCTGGATATGTAACCCGTTAGAAGTAGCTGTATAACGCTTATTATCCTAATTAAGCAGAAAGGGGGTAGCGGAGTAAGAAGCTCGCAGGTACTGACAGTCGAAGAGTACGCGCAGGAAGTATTACAGTCACCGGCGCAACAATTTGAGAACTCTCACACCAATTTGCATTTCAGCATGAATATGCGTGTCCTCATAACACAACCAACTCCCGAGCATGTTTTGATGCCGTGGAGAAATTGTAATAACCGTTTGTGTAACTGCATTTGCAGACCCTACTCCAATTAAGAGTGCGTTGAGTCGAGTCAGCGTGGTTCAGTAGGTAGAACTGTGTTGCTGGCTGGATGGCCGGGGTTCGATCGTTGGGGTGGGGATTTTTAATCACATTCCAACTTCCCGACTGACTCCCAGAACTAGTCAGCCTGCTGGCTGGGTCATACTGGGTCAAACCGACCGGAACGAAATGTTGGCCACATCTCCTCCTAGTACCGAGGCCAAGAAATTGTGGAGCTCTACCCTCCTCGAGCTCCTTGGGCATCTTCGGAGTCTGTTGTGGGACAGTATGACTCTGATATGGAGCGTACGATTAGGATCCCATCCCTATCACTTATACAGTAGGAACTGCGCGCAAGCTGCTGCCACAGTACATCTTTCCGGGCCTCTACGAATCTATATCGCATCATTTTGACCCATGCGTTTGCTAAGGTGCGACCCATAGGACGCCATATCAAAATGACCCAAAATGTTAAGATGTGTATCTCAGTAAATATTCTCCCTAGAAGTGTGAAATTTTAATAATTTGGTGGGTACAATACTCTCAACATACCTTCCAAAATGACCGCAATCCACCTCATCCTTCTGAGTATAACTGTGTTTTTGAAGGACTTTGCGGTATATGCATTGGTTTACTTAAATTCGACTGTCGCGTGAACAGAACAAGATAATGAATTGATTTTGGATGGAAAATAAAGCATCTTTAATAGGCTAAATTCTACATTTAACAGATTTTTGTGGGTCGACAATAACTGGTAGAAGAAACAATTTCTTCCTGCAAATATATAATTTTTTTCAATTTTTCTATTTAAATTGACATATTTGATCAAAAAAGCTATAATGATATCTGGAAAATATCTACATCAATTCTACATTTGATTTCTCTTAGAATTCGTAGAAAAAATATGTAGTAGAAACAAATATTTTTGAAAGATAAGTAAGAATGCTTTGAAAATTAAAGATAATTTTTAAAGATGGAGGAAATGTGACTTAAAAAACATTCAGATTGTGTTTTAAGAACCTAAGAAAGAGGTCATAACAATACCGAACTCGAAACCACCTGGAACCATTTCGCGATTGTTACTTCGCTACTCCCTTTACCTGAATTCATAGCTAAATTTTATATTAAACATCTAATCTTAACCATATCACACTAGTATATTAATATGAGATTTTGTTTGTATGGTTTATCATCTATGATCTCATGGGCTCTAATGACCTTGCTGTGGACGATCCCTTAAAGCCCCACAAAAAATATATACATATATGATCTCAAAAACTAAAAAGGTTATCGATTTAGCGTTTTTTTTCACATGAAGCACTACTTTCAACTCCAAATTTAAGCTAGTTTCAATACTGATAAATTGTTCCACAAAACTTTTATCAGATGTTAAAGAAAACTAATGTAGTGGTGACATCAGGTCTACAAATGTTATGTCTCTATACGACTAGCAAGATCGATCTTCTGCACCCGTAAATTGTATGAAACGCTCAGAAGTGACAATATGATTTTTTGTTTGTTTTGACTCAGAAGTCACGAATGGAAATTCACTTTTTCACTCAGAAGTCACGAATGGAGCTTTTCATAAAAGATGTATGCTTTAACAAATCACCAAGAGATATAACGGAAGATTGCAACATTCATTTTGTAAAGGTAAGAGTATTTTTTTTTAAATATAAGTATAATTACGCTTATAATAAAATATAAGAATATAATATAAGCATAATTGATATAAACATATTTTTCATTTCATATAAACAATATAATAAATATAAACAAATATAAAAATTGTAACAATTGATCTAAATAATTTAATTTTAGTTTATGCATTTATTAATTCTCCTTAATACATTACTACTTACGACCCGAGTGAAGCTCGGAAAGTTAGCTACCACTGTAATAAAGAGTACTGTAAAACAAATAATGAATTCTCTAAATTCTCTGTTTAGAATTCTCTAAAACAATCCCAAAATATTTCCATTTGTCACCTCATTCAATTGATATATTACAGTCAGTCTCTGTGGCCTCATGTTTATTTATTATTTTTAGTCATTAATATTCTTTCTCAGTACATAAAATGTGTGAAAATATAAATTCGTGAAATTGTTCTTAAGCTTCGAGCACAAGAAACACAAAAAGTTGAAAACTGTCACTTGCAGTAATGTCTTATGGGTGAAAAATAATATTTTTACCACACTAAATACTTTATTGTACTAAAATTGTACAACCCAAAATTTCACGAAATTTAATTTTTGCGATGACGCATAAATAATGAACAATATTAGTTCTATAATAATAGAATGCAGGCTTTCACGGCCGGAGTCAATATATGAAAAAACTTCTGGACTATTGAGCCGTGGTCCATATGAAGAGTCCTTCACAGACGTTTCGGTCGCTACTGTACGGTGTATTAGTTCTGTCCTTCAAAACGACCAAAACTAGTTTAATCTATTAACTGGCAG
The DNA here is from genome assembly GCA_002313205.1 of Laupala kohalensis. NCBI lineage: Eukaryota > Metazoa > Arthropoda > Insecta > Orthoptera > Trigonidiidae > Laupala > Laupala kohalensis. Next base: position 56,530 of record NNCF01129518.1, read on the forward strand.
TGTGGTTAACCACAATAGAAGATTTATTTATGTTCGTGAACTCTTGAATAGGAAAATATCGATCCAGAATGATGTATTCAAACGATAGTATCTTGAATGATATCACCTTTGAGGTCCATGTGGTATATCATAAGTTGAATAACAATGGTGAATGAAGTCGGGGAACAAACGGGGTAGCGTAATGATGGCACACCAGTGCGAAATGCTGGAATACCGGGTTCGGTCCCCGACCCCGTCTCCTACGCTCATTCAACACATGTTTAGAACTCGTTTTGGCAAAAATTATCTTCCAAACTAATTTTGGTCATTTTTACTTCCAATGGCCGAATTTAGGTTTTATGCATAACGTATACCATTCGTATAGTGTGTGGGAGAAGAATGAGCACTTGTGGAAGAGAAACGAGAGAAATGAAATCGAAAGGTGTTTGAAACATTGTAAATTATTTTTTTAACAAAAACATTTGCATTGAGACCTCAGAATTAAGAGTAAACAATCTCTTAAATAAGTTAGAAATCAATTTTAGAAAGGCGTTTGTAAAATAACGACAAAATTATTCTGTGGTAAAAATGTTCTCCCGCAGAGTTCTCCAAACAGTACATTACACAAGGGAGCGGATTTTGAAAGAAATAAAAAAATGTAATTGTCGATGAAGAATTATAAAACTTCGTCATAAGTTATGTTTCATTGGCCCATTTTTACTTCCTAACGCTTCGAAATACTTCAATGATGGCAATAACAGATGACTTCATTAGCAAAGGGAGAAATGATTTTTCTGAACAGCTGTGGGATGTAATTGAACACTATAGATAAATCGATTTCTGTTTTATGTCTGATATCTGAAAGATCCGTTTTTTATGTGAATCGAAATGTTTTGTCTCGATCCCCTAGGTAACCTTACTCCTTCTCGTAATGACGTTAAACCTCATGTCCACTTTTCATTACATAAATCCCTATATCTTTTGTAATTTACGTTTCTTCGCCTACAGTCTATGCTTTTGAGCAATTTTTATTAAATGCTTCGCGATTTCGAGTAAATTAACAAACAAATGTCGGACGAAATCTTTTGAGGAATTTATAAAAATGGCGTAAATGCATCGTGTGTAAATTGAGATTGTGAAAGGGAACACCGCACACGTCACTTTTGTTGGCTTCTTCTCTCCCTTTTTCTGCTTCCGGGGTCAGTGGCGGAAGAGCAGGAAACCACAGAGATGAGCTCCGGTTCTCATCCTTTGTGCCTTGATGCTGCATGAAGACAAATTTAATAATACTCACCAAAGAAAGATTATCCCTGGCCATTGTGACGTATAGATTTGATACCTTTTCCATGGTTTATTTTCAGACACTGGACTATCAAGAATGTTAACTGACATTTTCCATTATTTGTAAATATTGTAAATTATCCGATAAAGGACAGTGAACCCATTTTTTGTACATAAAGAGCTATCAGCACTTAAAATATTTTTATAAGTAACGTTGCCATCATGATCTACTCCAACAGCAGCACTTCCAAGTTTCCTGTCAAAAGAAACGAGCGTCATACTCCACATCGAACTCTATAGTAATATTTCAAAAAACGGGGTTGTGCGCACAGTAAAATTTTGTCTCTTCTTTTAGGAAATATTATTTTCCTACAAAATAGTCCAATTCAACTAATTATAGCTTGCAAACTTTTGCACAAACGTGAAAAAATGGAAGCCATATATGCATTTTCCAAGGTGAAAGCCATTCCTATGCTTGGAACAAATGGAATTGTGAAGACTTGTTTCAGTGATGAGTGCCAATTTTAAGATGTATCCAAATTTCTTCCATGGATAATTCTCATTGAAAACATTGGACTGTTAATAAATAAATAAATTAAAAAATGTTACAAATTCGCAAGGTACGGATGAGTGCACACGAGCTCAGGGAATCGGAAAGTGTGCTACAAGTAATTTTGGTAAAGTGAATTGTAAATGAAGTGTGATAAAGTTTACGTAAGTACAAACGGAATCATAAATTTAACTTCTTGGTGCATTAAAATTAATTGTTTTGCTGTATTTAGATTGTCTGGTGCATATACTATTACATCATTATTAACTTAAAAATAACGTACTCTATTGTTGCACTGCTCAAGTTTCGTCGTCGTAAATAGGATTATTCCAATAGTTTACCATTTGTTTCGTGATCTTTTTGTAGTTATTCATTACAATCTAAAATAATATTGCCTTAGTTATTGTCGAATTAATTTATCTACAGTTGTCATCCTAAATTATTTCTGTCATTTTAGTTGTCGGATTGTTTATTTACTTATTTAAACCCTGCCTCATTGTTGCACCCAAGTTTTCGTCGTCATAATTTCATAGAATTATTACATCATTTTACAATTCGATTTTCTTGATTCTTTCGTATTCATTTGCATTTTAACACAATATACGGTAGTTATTGTCGAATTAATTAATCTCCAGTGGTCGCCCTAAATAATTATTTCAATCATTTTTGTCGTCGGTTTGTTTGTATATTTAATTTATTTATTATCTCATTTGTAACTTCCGTAGTAATAAATATATTATTATACTAGCATCCTTCATTCAGTGTTAGTTGTCAGTTTTCGTGTATTCTCATTTGCTTTTGTCGTGAAGTTGCTAACTTTCTCACAACAATGGACACTATCGCATTCCTCAACACATTCAAAGCTGATCTTCAGAAGACCTACAATAACTTGGTACATTATATTGACACACGAGTCAGTGCGCTGGAAGAGATCAACAAGGAAACGATCGGCGGTTGGACTACAGTTAAGAATTCTCGCCGTCCTTTCAACTGCTACCACCCGGTTAGACCAACGACTCATGCACCACCCCAACACTTCACTCAGAATAGGTTTAGTGTGTTAGATGACATGTCCCTGTTTCCTCCCTTACCTACTCGTTTCATCCCCACCCGTCCACTACCCAGACCTGTTCACACACCACATACTAGTAAGCACAGCCACCCAAAACCACGTAAAGTAGTGCTATCCAGAGATGATACCAACACTTCCACGCAGAAATCAAACGTGCTCATACTAGCTGATTCGCACGGTCGTCAGATGTCCTCCGTATTGCGTGGATTTCTTCCTAGCCAGTTCTCAGTCTCCGGTTTCTTTAAGCCAAACGCTCGTTTGGCTGAAGTTATTCGAGAACTGGACACTTACACTAAAAAACTCACTGAGCGGGACACAGTAATCATCATAGGTGGGCAGAACGATATCAACTTGGGTGGACATTTTAACGCGTCTGAACATCTACAGAAACTAAAAATGGCCTCCCTGCACACAAACATAGTGCTCTCTAGCCTGCCTCCACGCTTCAACGTTCCACAAATAAACCACGAAATTAACCTGGCAAACATCTCCCTAAAACATCACCTGGCAGACACAAAAATCACATTTTTTGATTTGCAACCACACCTGACTGCCAAGGACTTTACCCAGCACGGTTTACACCTGAAACCGTCTGGGAAACAGCACTTCGGTTCTCTCCTAGCTTCACATCTGACCTCACATCATCCACCTCCTCCATTACCTCCTCCTGCACGTACCTCATCTCCTCCTCCACCTCCCTCTACTTCTACCTCATCTCCTCCACCTCCCTCTGCTCCTACCTCATCACCATTTCCTCTTCCTATCTCCACACCCATTTCTTCTCCTGTCCCCGTTCTTTCACCTACTGCTTCCTCATCTCCCACGTCAACATCTATTCCTCCTGTCGCCCCCATACACCGTTACAACTTGCGCTCAGGAGTACGATGTGGTACTCGAAGGTGACAATCGCGTTCAGGTGCTGTGTGCGAGCTTCATCCGGAACTAGAAGCTGTACCAATTTCAAATTCCTCTCCACAATCTAACGTCGATTCCATTTCTCGTGAGTCACAAACTCTTTGCGAAAATAAAATAATTATATTTCATCATAATGTCCAATCCCTTTCAAACAAATTGACAGACATTGAAATTCTGGTACACGAAAATCGATTCGATTTGCTATGCCTCACAGAGCATTGGCTTTCAACTAACAACATCAACGATACTGCTATTTCTAATTATTATTTAGCAAGTTCTTACTGTCGGCAAAATCTTAAAGGAAAAAATCCCCACGGAGGTACGTGCATCTACGTTCGTAATGATATTTTATCTTCTCCACTCACAGGCTACGAGAACTTCTGCGTAGATAGTGTGTTCGAATTTTATGCAGTTAATCTGACCGACACCGGTATTGTTGTTTTGTGTATTTATAGACCACCTCAATCAGATCCTTAAATATTTTTTCGGAACTTCGAAAAAGTTTTAGAACATATCGCACACAAATCTACTAAATCTATCGTTATATGTGGTGATTTCAATATCGATTTCTTGAGTACATCCAACTCTGCACATTCACCAGTAAATCGATTCAAGAATCTTATCGACTCCTTCAACCTTATTACTACGATAAACGACCCCACTCGCCTC